>FIZR01005984.1:0-143703 GCA_900060175.1 Ferrisia virgata
ATTTTCAGGAGGTCATCTTCAAAAATTTTTTCGGCTGTGTTTGGTGTGAGGAAAATGGATCTTTCGTGCTGGTACGTACTCGAGTAATTACAACATCACTACGGCGAGATATATCATTGGATGAGTTTCGTGGTACTACATTTGTTTTGAAGGACTTCAACTTGTTTGTGAGGGGAATCTCATTCCAATAATTTTGAAACGAGTGTAGGGTAGCTGATTTGATGTAAGTTTCCCTTGATATTTTATAAAATTTTCGCCCTCGCAAATTTCATTTCTAAAACAAATTCTTCGAAAAATTCTTTCCACATGATAATATAAAATAGCTGGAGCTGTCTCTTCGTATAATCACTCAACTAGGTTGGCTGGTCTCGGAATTTTTGCATAAACAATAAAGGTCCAAATTTGAAAAATTCCGTAATAATATGAAAATGGTAATTAATGCTCCAAAGTAATCTCTTTGGTCATTAATACATCACATGTGTTCAATTTTCACTTTCATCGCTTTTTTTTTTTTATTTCAATTTTTCAAAAAATTAAAACAAATTCTTTAAAAATTTGTAAAAAGTTTAAAACTGTATTTGAGGGACTGTGCCTTCTGTGGAATAATTCGAAGGATAAAGCGTGTATTTCATTTTAGAGAATATTCGTAAAAATTTGCCGAAATTCGGAAAACCAGGTTGTTTGTTAGAGTCAGACCTCCTTTGTAGATGAGACGCACTGCACTGCGTAGCAGGGCTCTTCAATTACAGTTTTTTTCTCAAAATTTGTGGATGGGGTAGCGAATACATGTAAAAATTTCAGATTGATCTTTGGTTACCTTCCTCTCCTCCCAGTTTAAAATTAAAATCTTTGGCAGCAATGTGTGGTAGTGGAACGCCACTCAAGACGAGAAAAACAGTTTTTATAATTTTTGTACGCTTGCAAGAGATACAAAATCATGCATAAAACCAAAAAAATATAACATATTAGATTTTCAAAAAAATTCAAAAGAAAGCATTTTCTCCATCTTTAAGTGAAAACTCTTTTTTGGTCTACCTTGGTCTTCTACTACACGTTAAAACAAGGCAAAAAGAGAATTTTTTGCATTGTAAATTATTACTATTTTCATTTGACAGGATTACATGTACAGGAGGGGGAGGGGTCAATTTTATATTTTTTTTTCAAAAGTCGAAAGGGGTAGCGAAAAAAAGTTGCGAAATAATATCAAATAAACGTAATAAAAATTTGAAATCTACGATTTAATCTTTGCCTCCTCCTCCCCTCCACCGACATTCATTTTAAATTTCAAACTTATTTTTATAGACATTTAAGAAAATTAATAGCTCACAGTAAACCACGTAGGATTAAAAAAAAAAAATTTTCACTGCTTTTTAGAAGGTGGGATGGTACAAAATCTTGTTGAAAAATGGAACAGATCGTTTATTTTGAATTTCTGAAAAATGATGAAGTAAAAATACGAAATTTCATTAATTCTAGTGGAATTATAAAAACTAATTTCTTTTTTTTTTTTTTGATTTTTTAAGTAAAAAAGTTTCAAAATATTCTTTTTTTTTCTGTTTTTATACGTGATTCTATACCTTTTACAAAGCAGAACAAATCTGGAAAACTTTTCATTTTAGTTTCGCATGCTTCACTAAAAGAAAATAATAACATAAAAACAAGTAAAAAAAAAAATAATACTTTCGATTTTCATGAAAATTTTGAAGTTTTAAATCGATTTAGGGAGAGTTTAAGGTGAAATTGGAAACTCCAAATTTTTACCATGTTCATTTGACGTTCTTTGGTAACTTTTTCCCTACCCCCCCCCCCGCTACTTTAGCACAGCTTTTAGTTGAGGAAACTCCATTAAGAGTGGAGTACACCCTCTGCCTTTATTTTTTAAACTGTAGTTTCATATGTTTTTGAAAAAAAATCTACTGCTACTAAATGATTGTAAATAGATATTAATTAAATATACGCAAGGTTAAATTCAAAGGCAACCTCTTAAGTGATGTTAAAAATTTTATGAGAAGGGGATTCAAATTTTCTTCAATTGAAATATACCAGGCCAAAATTTTGAATAAAACGTTGTGATTTTTTTGACCACAAAAAAATTTATTTCTTGAATTTCTTTGGAGAAAAAATGAAAATTTTCGAGGTCTCTAGAGCATCTTGGCTGCTTCGTTTATTCTTCTTCATCTTCCACTACATTCTTTTAGTCGACTTGCAGATCAACTAATTCGCTGCAAAATGATCAAAATTAAGTAGTGAAGCTCAGAAAATCTCTTTTTCGAAATATTTCATGATGTGAGGTTTTTTTAACATTTAGAATTCAGTCTATGCACAACCATTCTCTCTAATGTCAATCTAGGCATTACTATGTAATTAGTTGCTGCTTAGTTTCTGTTTAAAAATTTTTTTCGAGCAAAACTTAAATAATTAATAATTTATTTGAAAATCATAAATACTTTGGTGGAGCTTTTATTACTAACTTTTCTATGCTATAATTTTAAAACTGTTGAAAAGAATTTTTGAGTTTCGAATAAATGAGCCAACTATTGATCACACTAAAACGATCGTATACTGATTCTGAAAAGATCTATTCACATATTTACCACTCTGTTGATAAATCTTTGCTCGTATACGAAAAATTTCGAAACACCCTAGATATGATTTTCGGTTACCCTTTTTTCTTTTTTTTTTTTTCTTTTTTTTTTCTAAATGGGTAAAATGTAGAACACGCACGTTCACGTTTTAGTCGTATTTTTCAAAAAGGGCAAAAGTAAACGCGTTTTATGACAAAGTGGTTTGAACGTATTGCAGCGTCCACATTGGATGGCAAAAACCGCCATATGTTAATACCGTAGGGCAAGTTGATATTTTTCTCACGCTATAAGCATACCCCGTGCTTTCGATATTAATTACAACGGGTTTTATTCGTAGCGAACTGAAAATACAAATCGTGAAGTTGGCTTCGTCTCGGGTTTGTTTTTTAAATAAACTCCTAAAAGTATTGTCTTTTTTTCCCCTTGCACTATATTTTTTCTGGTAATGGTGAAAAAACAGCTTGAAATAATATTTCGTATTAAGCGAACTATGCTTTTTTTTTACATATATATAAGTATATATGTATATATATCATTCTGGTGTACGATGGTTCCGATTTTAGAGGAAAGTTTGGTGGCATAGTAAACTTGCTGTACGTATTCGTATATAGCTGCTTACCTAAATAGTATAAGATGATACGGGCACCTAGTATAATGGTACATATTCCAACTTTTTTTCTCTTTACTCAAATGTTCGACTTATTGGAGCGTTTTTACACGTGCCACGAGCACAACGACGACGACGACGACGACGACGATGATGATAAGGTACCTCCAGCTAACTAGCTCTAGCTATATACGAAAATCGTATCAATGAGCGAAAATATCTAAATTACGGTTTGTTTTCATTCTTGACGTATTTTGAATCGGAGCCAAGAAATTCGAAGATCTGTTCATTAAGCAAAACACTTCGCCGTATGAAATAAAATATGAGAATTACTTACTCTTCTTCTTGTCGGCCCTTCCTCTACCACCAGGATATGATAAAGTTGAAGGGGGGAAAAAAAAGAAGAAAGAAACATGGTTTATGCATTTTTCTATCTTTTTTTCTTTTCTGCTCCTCTCTCCAATACTAAAATAAACCTTCAAAGTAGTTTAAATTCTTCGAGAAAGCGATAGTTGCTGCTCTTTTATGAAGGTATATATTGTAGCTATAGGTAAAAACTTATACCGCGAACAATATGTTAAAAGCGTAGGTAAGTGTACTGGTGTAACAATGATTTCGACGATATGAATATCGCGCCAGGCCATTAATTCCGACAAAAATATTCATAAATTTGGCCATAGGTACTCTTTTGAAACTATTCGATAACTTTATCCTCGGCGCGCGTAAACTTTTCCATATTGGTGAAAATTTTCCAAGTCTTTGGCTTTGCTGGGCCAAGCTAGCGCCACTAGGTAGCATCGTCGCTACACCTACTATATGAGAATATCGGCAGTTCGCAAATATTGCAAGTTTTTGATAACTTTGTTATTAGTTGTTCACATCATTTCGAATCCATTAGAGAATTTCCAATGGTACTGGAGCTTTTTCAAAGTGATACGTACGAAAACGTGTATAGTCGGAAACGATTTTACAGAATTATTGTACAAAAGTATAGATTGCTTTGTGTGTCCGTTTCTGGCCCTTATACCTACCCATCCGACCAACCTACTCGATTATATTCGCAGAATACCGTACCAGTAAAAGTATGGTCTTTCGGGATATATCGACTAACTATAATCTGGTATATAGATACGTATTTTTTTATCGTATATCTATGTGTAGTGTTCGAGCCAGATATGCTATTTCATAAAACATCGTTCGTACACGAGAAGAAAAGGTTGGAAGAGTGAAGGCTGAAAAGATTGGTTTGTTGGATATCGTTATAAGTTTACTTATACGTAAGTATACGATAATAGAAATTTTTTAAAACCACAAAATTATTCCCATGAAAAACTAAATTTCATGTCGAAAAAAAAATATGGCCAGAATATAAATTTTTTTTTAACAAATTCGAGTTTCAACTTGACAAAACTGGACGTAGGGCATTTCTTTTAGAAAATTTTGTAATTTTTTTTTTAAACTGGTAGCATTAATACATTATCTTTGAATTATACCCTTTTGAGAAAAAGGTTGCCGTTCGACCAGTTTTCAAGTATACACATATATCACTGAAATTAATTTTTTTACATGAAAATAGAATCTCGAAGATCAATTTGAGCCTTATTCGAATAAATCGTGTACTTTGATTTATTAATTTTCCAACTCAAAAATTACACGAAATTTTTTTTTTTTTGAATTTTTATATACTCAAAATTATACCTAAACATTACTCAGAATAATAAAAACTAGTAGTATATAAAAAAAAAGCTTTTATCCAGCCTGATTTTCGTGAAATACATATTATAATTCTGTGAATCGCGTTGCTTTTTTCCTAATCAGTGGTAAGGGGGGGGGGGTGCGATGAGGCTAATAAGTTGGTACCACTGAAAGGCACATCTAAGCTCTGTATTAAATATACATACTGAATTTCCACTTTCTAGCCACTAGCTTTCTGAAGCGATGTGGGGGGGGGGGGAGATAAGCTTCAAATTTAACAACGAATTTTACCAATTTTACCAGCTTTAAAAATTTTTAACTAATTTCTCAAAGTTTTATGAGTAGCCCAAGTACTAAATTTTATTAAAACTTTGCAAAAAAGCAAGTTTCATAACTAAAAAATTTAAATAGCACGTACAAACGTACATTTTTGGTTAAGAAAACATTTTTAATAACTTTTTTTTTTTATCTAAAATTTTCTCATACCTCTTTATTCTAATTTTAATGCGTCTATATCGCATTTGCGACAAAGACTACTAGACGAATTTTGGCAAATTTAGGGCTGCAGTCAAGTCATAATTACATCTCGCCATCATTAACCTTTTCTGGAATTTTACTGTTTTTCCAGGTTCAACCAGTGACGGTTTTGCATATTTTGCCACCAGAGACAAAACATTCTTTGTCACCATTTGAAAAAAATAAGAGGGACGAAAACGTCACGTTACAATTATCATTTGAGAAGAATTTTTAACGAATTTCTTTCAGAAATGGAAGATAGAATAAGGCCCGAGCGAAGCGAAGGAAAAATTTTTCTGAAATATTAAGAATAGAGGGTCAAAAAACGGTGCTCTAGTACAACGATAAATTCTAAATGACAAATTTTATTACATGTTAAGATTAATTCATTCCACAAAAAGTTATGCCTGAAATTAATTTTTCAAAAAAATTTCTAGGAAAGCCAAAGTCCAAAAATTCCCTTTCTTGGATGTGACTTTACTCTCATATAAGTCAAGTACCGACTAATTTTGATACAAGTCTCCTCTCAATACCTAAAAACCTATTTTCATCTGTATTTCAACATGAGGTAAAAATGTACGATCCACTTCGGCAGGTGGAAGGGAGAGTTACAGGATTTAAATCTCCTTTGATGTGTTAGAAAATGTAACCATATAGGTGCAACCCGAGCGAAGGGAGGGTGAAAATTTTACAAAATATTCGCATAATGTTTACGATTTTAGCCTCTTAGCACTTCTCCCCTCTAAATTTGGACACGACTGAATTTTCATCTGAGATTATCCCTACTCCAGAGTATCTAATTCACTGTCAATAGAAGGCTGTTTTCCAAATTTGACCGATTTTTGTTGGTATCGAACTGAGCAAATGATTTTTAATTCAGGTGAGGATGAAATAAATGAATAAAAATAAATATCTGGCATGGCTAAAAATTGTCGCAATGGTCTACTAGGACCCCAAAACGGTTCTGATTGATATCCCCCCCCATCCACCTTAGGTCGATAGTCTTTGATAGCCTAGGTTTTATTAACAATGTGGCATAGAAAATCAGGCTAAGAATAGTCCAACAAAAATTGGACAAAAAATATTCTTATTTGTATTCATTCAAAATACTTTTAGGGTGACGAAAAAAAAAATTAACTTTTCAATTTTAAACGCAGCACACCATTAAAATGTGTCATTTCATGCTGGAAAATGGTCACCAATGTTTCAGTCCCGCTAAGTAACCCATGCCACAAGCCAATCAAAGTTGATAATGTGACTCCCGAGCGCGTAACAACATTTCCCACCGGCGACACGTGGTAACAAGGTACTGGTGTCAGGTGTACAATGTGCATGCTTCTCGTTATGAAGGGGAACAAAATCTTGTATATGTATGTTTTTTGAACCAAAAATTTTTTTACTGCTGTTTATATGACGAAACAAATTTTAAGCAAAAATCATTTATAGTATCTCGTCACCACGTGTCACCAGTGGGATATATCGTTACGCGCTCAGGAGTTACATCCCTAACTTTGAGGGACTTTCAGTATGAGTTAATACCAAATTTAAAGACTGAAACTTTGAGGATCATTTTCTCATTTTCCAGCATGTAATGACACTATTTAAAAATGTGCTGCAAAATTCAAAAACTTATTTTTTTTTTTTTGATGTTATCCCAGAACACCGAATCAATTCTCCTACATTTCCTCATTTTTTGTGGTTGAAGCTGATTAATATTTAATTGTTAAATACTATCAATTTCAGATGAAATTTCATCGAATGAATCATTCCGTAGAACGTCCTTATAACAATAATGTAGGAATTATGAATGTATTTCGAATCCAAATCATTTCAATTTTATTAATTTTTTAGACTGATTTTCTATGACATATTGTCAATGAAAACCACGCTATTACAGTCTATTGACCTACAGCGGATGGGTACGGGGAGGGCGAGAGATATCAACAAAATACGTTTTAAGGTCCTAGAACACCATTAAGACCATTTTTGGCCATGTCAAGTATTTTTATTCATTTTTATTTTACTTTTTTCCACGCGAACATTGAAATCATTTACTCTCCTCGATACTGACAGAAATCGCTCCAATTCAGTCAATCTGCTCAGTTTAGCGATGGATTAAATGTATTATATGAGTGGGGATGATCTTGGATCAAAATTCAGTTATGCCTCAATTTGGGGGAAGGGGTGCTGAAAGGCCAAAAACGTAAAAATTATCCCTTGTTGAGCCAATCGACAGAGAATCCAAAATTGTATAATATCAGCCCCATTGTACAACCGCACCGCCCTAAAAATGTAGTTTTTTGATAAATTTTTCCAATTTTTTGAGTTTGTTCCCCGCATAACTCCCCTCCAAATTGGGCTGGGAAGTTGAAATTTGGCATGTACATTTTGTTAGGATCCTGGTTGAGCCTTTTGGAGGTTTTGACATTTTAGTCCTATTGAACGCTTCTGTGATCATAATATCCTTCACGAAAATCAGGCTGATTTTTCTTCTTCTTCTTATTTTGAACCCGAAGGCATAACAAGCGCTACAGGTGAACATGAGTGAGCTAAAAAATTTTTTGGACCCCGTACACTTACCCGTTCAGAAATTCAATTAAGAAGGCCTTTAACATTTAAAAGCAGTATTAAAAGTAGTATTTTAGACGAGATATCGAAACTCACATTACAGAAAAAAATCGTACCTAAATAACTAAGTACCAAAGTTGGGCATTGATGCATTTTCATCATCAAATGATGAATTTGTATGTTTTTCTTTATTGGAACTCAGACCTGGTGGCCAAGGAGAAGAAGGGTTGTAAGTCAAAACTCCTTACATAACCTAAAAAAATTTGAATTTTTGTAGAAAATTGGGTTATCGAGTTTAAAAAATTGTGTAAAGTACCCAAATATTTTCCAAATTTTCCAAAATATATTTTTTAGAAAACTGATTAGAAACAAAGGTTGTAATAAAAAGAAAGCAAAGGGTTGCTACTTGAATTATTCATTTCTATTAACATGCGATTGATTATCCCCTTCCCCCTCTCCCATTGATAATTGTCTGATCGAATCGGTGCGTCGTGGTTATGGGATTCAAGAAGATATTCAGCTTGTGAATCAAGCTCAAAAAATTATGAATGATGTTTGACTATTCTGAAATGAATGAAAAATCATCAAAGGATAAAAAGGAGATTTTGAGTGACACGTATGTAATTTTCTGAATATAATTCAAAGTTGCAACGGTATTCTACGTTTTGATAAATTAAAAAATTTGTTAAGTGAAAAATTCGTTACCAACTACCGTGTCAAATTATTCATTTTACGGAGTGTAGATAAGTAATAAAATCAAGTTTATACCTACCACAAACCAGAAACTACTGTCACTATAACGTTCGTAATATGCCTTACATCGGGCATACTCATAACTCGTACTACAACTCTTGCGTGATTCACAATGCTCACTCCGCCCCTCTTCGAGATTTAAAAATTTTAGAAAAAAATTTCCTTCACAAAAGGACCCAAAAAACGTAAAAATATTTTCGATGAGGTGCGACATTATTGGGTGTATGAGTTTGGAAAAATATCCTCGATAAATCAACATTTTTACGAGCCAGTCAATCAGTAAATAAAATTTAACGAACACGAGGGGGAAAAAAATCCTTATATGTATTCGTAATGCAATTTTTCTCCATTGATATTACTCATTTTAGCCATTAAAAAAAAAAACAAAACAAAAAAATCCCTTCAAACACATTTCAAAATTTACCTTTTTTTTGCAAATCCGCTGCTACGACGCTTGCGCACAATACAATCCAAATTCCGTACAAAATACGTTTCTGGCATTTAAAGGGCATTATTATGAAACGGAATTTTCCTACATTTTCTTTCATTTTGGTAGGACGTCATCGTTGTAACACTTGTTGTCGCGGATGTTTGAAACATGACCGATTAAATCTGCCGAAAACACATTTCACCGCACACTACCGTCGAATTTCACCGGAAATCATTTCATTACTGGTAAACAATACGATTGAAAATACAACAAAATAAAACGAAAAGAAAAACTCAAATGAAAACTAAGAAAAAAATAAAATAAAAAATAAAACGAAGGTGGAAAAAATCGACGGGTAAAAGTTAAACAACAGAAAACATGTATAGTACTACGAGCACCGAAATGAAAATAAAAAATGACGAAAACTCCGCGGGTAACTGGAAAACTTTTTTTTTTTTTACTTTTGTATAAATAATAAAACGAATTCGAAAAACGACGAAAAAAAAAAAAGGTTATTTCGAGACCGGAAAAATGAAGAAAAATACGTATATACGACGACGAACAGCCGCTAAAAGCCAATAAAAATTAACTGAGCTGTTCTTAATAATATAAACGGTCTGTATTAAGCATAGGTAAACATGTGGGTGTGCAGTTTGTTGGTTCTTCCTTCTGTGTTATTGCGTGAAGTGGGGAGAAAAGTATATTTATAAAATAAAGTGTATTAGATCATTAAAACGAAGATATTAATTCAGCGTTGAGTAAATGGTTGAACGCGAGGTTTCCTAATACAAGATGTCCGTAAAAAAAAAAAAAAAAAAAAAAAAAAATCAAAAAAAAGGCCTACCGAGTTATTATTGTCGAGTCGTAAAACCCGCGAAGGCTAAATTTAATTTTCGAAATGAAGTTCATTTCGTCGAGTACGAAGTAGACATTTTCAATGAAATGTAAATTTGACATGAAAATAATTAGATACTTATGTATACTTACCTACCTACCTGGTTTGATCAGTTTTTTTTTTTTTTCATTCTTTAAACGAAAAGTACGGAAAATTGTAATTCTTGAAAAATTAAAAACGCAGATTGAAAAATTTTCGTTATTTTTTTATCATTATTATCATTATTCTTTTTTCCTTGGTAAATAGGAAACATTTTTCTACCTTTTTTTTTTTTCTACCAACATGGATACTTTTTTTTTTGTGCGAACTGTACGAAAAAAATTTTATACCTAGTCTGGTAGAAATGGGTCAAAAAAGAGAGTTTATCCTTAAAAATTAAAATCCGTCTGGATGTTTTTCAAACTAAGAAAATGCTAAGGTTGTGATAAACGCGTTAGAAAAATTTCAAAAAAATTTCTCCAACTTTTACCATAAATATAAAAGAAGCTTAAGGCATTAATTTTCCAACGTATCTTTGCCATTAGTAACGTTTTTTCTCCGAAAAAGGTAGATAGTTATGTACTCAAGTAGGAATTTAAAAATATCTCCGATTAAATTTTTTTCAAGGTAAATTTCAAACTTTTTACTAAAATCGAAATTTAACGATGCGATGCTTACAGGCAGTGTAACGTGTTTCTCAAAGAAAAGGATGATAAAAATTTGAAATTAGGCAAGATCAGATTTTTTAATGATACAAATACAAAATTCGAAAATCTGGGGCATTTTTAACCTTTAAAAAATCAATTTTATCTATTTTCAGAAAATTTCTACGTTTACTCACTTGCTGCTTCGTTAGAAATAATTTGAATTCTTTCGTCTTGCCTAGAGATGATTTCTTCTTAAGGAAATTAAAGCATCCCAATGTGTTGCTTTTTGAGCCTGATTTTCATAGAATTAAGGGAATACGCCTATTGTTCTAACTATGCAATAAAACAAAGGCGTTTTGCCATTTTTTTTCTAAATTAGTGATAAGGGTGCAGCTGGGTATTGGACTCAATATTTGAGACGCGTTGTGCATAGAAATTTAAACCTTCCTACCTTAATTACGAGGGGAAGATATGACAGAAATGATTTCCTATCAATGCCTCAATGCCAAAAAAGGAAAAAACTCTCATACCTCCCTTCATAATTAATGTAGAAGGCTTATTAGGCTGTAAATGAAAACTAGGATTTTATAGTCTGTGGACCAATAATGAATTAGGGAGGAATATCAACAAAATCCGTTTTAAGGCCGTAGAAGACCATTACGACCATTTCTGGTCATGTCAGGTATTCATTTATCCCCCCCCCCCCGCTAAAAATTATTTTCTCAAATCGATACCAATAAAAATCGATCAAATTTGGAAAATAGCCTTCTATTGACAATGAATTAGATATTCTGGAGTAGGGATGATCTCAGGTGAAAATTCAGGGGTGCCCAAATTTGGAGGGGAGAAGTGCTAAGAGGCTAAAATCGTAAACATTATTCCTTTTTAAGTCAATCGATAGACAATCCAAAGTTATATAACATATCCAAAAACCAGTCTCATTAGACAATTTTGAAGAGAGATATAAGATTTGACCTTGAAAAAAGGCTGTTCCTCCCTTTCTCCCCTCCAAATTGAGCTAGGAAGTTAAAATTTGGTGTGTAGATTAAGTATAGGTTCGAGATGTGCCTTTTAGGGATTTAGACTTTTTAACCCCATTGCACTGCATCACAAACACAAAAATGTAGTTTTTTATCGGTTTTTCTAATCTTTTTAGTTTGTTCCACACATACCCCCCCCCCTCAAACTGGGCCAGGAAGTTGAAATTTGGTATATAGGTACTACATGTATCTTTTAGTGGTGTCAACTTTTTAGACCCATTGAATCACCCCCCTCCCCCCCCCCCGTTACCATTGATTTTTAATTCACATGCGATACTCTTTTCAATAAGTTATAAAACTTTTTATGCTCCACCAACTGACTTGATAACAAAAAGTTGTTACCATTTAAGTCACTGTACACCCCCTCCCCCAAATTTGGGCTTAACTTAATTTTGAGTTTTTGACCCATGGTCATTCCCACTCATATATATCTCATCGGTTGTCAATCTAAGCCCATTGACCGAATTTGAACGATTTTAGTCCATGGTCATTATTGCGCCAAATACATGATTATAGTCTTTGGAGAGGGAAATGAAAATAAATACCTGGCATGTCCAATAACGGTCTTAATGGTTTTCTAGGATCCCAAATTGGATTTTGTTGATATCCCCCTTTCTCTTCCATCCTGTTCATCCGCTGCTGGTTGATAGCATCCATAACGGTATGGAGTTCATCAACAAAACGATACCGAAAAACAGACTAAAAAAGTTGTAACCGGGGGGGGGGGAGTTGCAGGTACTAAATTAATGGCGTACAAGAGGCAATGTTCCTATCAATTGAGAATGATTGTACGCAGGAATTTGAATGCAAATATCTAAAATTTTGAAAAAATTTTAATTCTCAAACTCTTTTGATAGTTTTAAAAGGTGACCAGTGGTAAAGAACAGTTCTTCATTCAGGCCAAATGAACGTATTAAAAATATGGAAATCTCTGATCCCATTCTTAACCACTCTCCTTTTCCAGCATTAAAATTCCAAAATTCAGTTACAGCATTTTGAAAATTCTTTATTGTCAGGAGAGCCATGAAAAATTGTCAGATTCTATTCAAAACTAAGCAGAGTCGACAATAATATTAAAAAATATTAAAATCACTTTTTTTTTCAACTTCTCCATCATAAAATACATCTTTGCTATAAAATATGCAATTTTTATCGTTTTTTATACGCATATAATTTTTTAACCCTTGAAAAACGAAAATTATTACAAAAAACAATCAAAAGACGAATAGAACGTGGCGGAGGGAAAGGGGTAGAAGAGTAGTAGGGGTCTAGAGTGAAGAGTCAAATTAGTACCATTTTGTTTTTGTTTTTTATGATTACCCTTCTAACTTTCTGAAAAATATGAACATAAAATGCCCAATTTTACAAACAGGTAAATCATTAGAAGAGATTTTTCAAGAATGCCATGGGAGCTAGAGTGAAAGAAAAAAGATTTTATTCGCCATTTTGGCATTGAAAAATTAATAAAATACCTTTAAAATGTTTCTCTTCAATGATCTGGAAAGCTGTTATTTATCAATTAGTGTTTGAAGTATGCTGTGGAAGGAATCCTGACCTTTGTAATTTTTCTCACTCACGTATATAATGGTAGAAAATATGGATGAGAGACAGTAATCAATTAAAGTTAATAAAAGTTCTAGAAGTAATCATATCACTCAACCAGAGGCTAAAAGACCCGGAGATAAAAGGGATATTTCCCTCCGCGATTTAGCAAGACCTCAAAGGATGTTCTGAACGTACCTTCATTCACTTGATAAATTATTAGTGACCAACATACAGCCAAATTGAAAGAAAGTAACTATCAAAAAATAAAACTAATCGTAGCTTCTTTAAAAAAAAATTCTCGGACCCTTGAATTGAAGCCTACCCCTACCCCCTCCCCGTACTAAAGACTATTTTCACTTGAAGCCAGGAGAAGTTTTTTTGTTCAGTTTCCTATTTTGGTCTTAGCTTTTTTCCACTCCATCAAACTATGCCCTGGCTATACAGTCTCAAATAGATCAGCTCGATTGCGGTAGGTACAAACGGAATAAAAAGGTACTAAATGCACACGTCAAGGAAACCGGTAAAGCGCATTCAATTGTATGCCACCCTGTATAACGAAAATACCTATCAATTCGAGGTACGTTTAATTTACAACAAACATGGGTTTCTTTTCTTTGCGCGTACCAACATCTACATGCATATGCAGAGGGCGGTGGGCGCGAAATCACATTGTTGCACTAGTGAGTCAAATATCGGTGAACCCTCATTTGTAAAAGGGCAGTTTTAGCAATGAGTCATATTTACACCGGTAGGTAAACCTTAATGACTAATACGACTGACAGTGGGGTTGGTTGGTTGGTTTTCCAATGACACACGCAATTAGGGGCGCACGTCGCATTCGACAACAGACACGTAACACGAAACGTCCCGGAGTAGGTATCGTGTGAAATTCACAAATTTCAAATGTA
Source organism: Ferrisia virgata (assembly GCA_900060175.1). Taxonomy (NCBI): domain Eukaryota; kingdom Metazoa; phylum Arthropoda; class Insecta; order Hemiptera; family Pseudococcidae; genus Ferrisia; species Ferrisia virgata. The sequence continues at coordinate 14,169 of FIZR01005984.1, forward strand.
CGTAGACGTACTGTGTATCTAGATCTACGTAGTAGGTATGTAAACGTATATACGAATACGATATGAATCTTGGTTGATGGTTTTAATGGCGTTGAAAGCAAAGAGCATTTTCATTTTTTAAAGAAGAAAAAATGAAAAAAAAAAAAAAACGTACACAGTCAAAGGACCGAATCCCTTGAGACGTCGACAGCTGAAAATTTTCGATGTGAGAAAATTTCGTCGAGAATTTTCAATGCATTAAGAGTGAGTGCTTTTTAATAAATAAATAAATGAGTACAAATTTCTTCCAAGTGAATTTTTTTTTTTTATTTATGTTTAAATCACTAACAATGAGTGATCATTTTATCTTGTGCGACGAACGAATCACTGTTTATTAGGTAGCTATGTATTTTATACGAAGAATATTTTTAAAGATAATTGTAGTTAATTACTTTTCTCTTTTTTCTCCCATGTATTGTAAATGAGAAATTTCAATGAAATCGATTTACATTTTTGATAAAGGTTCGAAAGTTTGACTGTAACTAAAATCTGCTGGTATGTCTCTCGCTTGTAGTTCGGATTCGTTTACAGAAACATTCGATTTTAGGATATTATTCTGCACGAATTTTATACCTTTTATAAGCTGTTCGGGTGTTAATTTTTTCAAATACGTTTCGATACCAGCCATCATTGCTTCTGCAGCCGGTACAACGTTATCGGTGGACAAAACACGGTGGAAGCTGAGTATGGTAGATCTCAAAAATCGTCTACCTTCGACAGTGGTTATTAATATGTCAGCTTTATCACACCAGATGGTAATGATTTTAGATGCGTTGGGATCTTTGAGGAAGAATCCGAGTAGATCTAAGATGGCCATTATGTTATCTTGTCCGTTTTGCGAGGTGAGTACTTTCTCAGTATTGGTAGCCAATGTTATCAAAGCGCTGGAAGCATTTTCATTACGCAGCATTTGTTGTGCATGATCCAGCATAGTTGCTACTAAATTTCGAGCATTGTCCGATAAAGGGGCGTAATCCGAATCACTGAGTACTTCCAGAGAAGTGGGTACTTTAGCTGTACTCTGATTAACCTAAATTATAAGAAAAATATCCAATTTACTGGCCTATTTTACATAAAATACGTAGAAAAAAAAGAAAAGAAAAAAAGTTCAAATTTTTATTAGCTTTATGTACCTACCAATACGAAGAACGCTACGCATACAACGAACATAGAAATCGATTTCTTCATGATGACGGACGTATGTTGTGTGTATCTCGAAACGAAGAGCAAAATTTACAATATGATAAATTTTTGCCACCCTGTTCCGTATTAATACTTATACAAGAACAAAGTATCTCGTTAATTTACCGACCGAATCGATTATCGCCAAATTTATGGCTCGACGTAGTACAAGCGCGTGTATGAAAATTTGCGAAAAATTGGCGTTTTGCGCTTCGCCTCCTCGACATAACGACGATCGTAAATCATCGAGGTGTTTTTTTCGAAATTACGCGAAAGCTTGATGATGATACATAGGCTCGTTAAAGTGTACCGCTAAAATGCGACGAATATTTCGAATTTTTTCAAAATACACGTTGCAGTGCACTTAATCATCATCATCGTCGTTTCAACAGTATAACGACGCCGAAAACTCGTTTTAAAAAATTGAAAATCGAATTTTTTTCTCTCTCTCGAAGAATAGGCTACGTATGTAGGTAGGTACCTATCTACCTGCCCGCCTATCTGCCAAGTCTCCCGAGGGTTTCATAGCGTTCGAAAAATGTTCTCAAAAGAAAGAACGAAAAAGCTGATCTCGAGAATGAGAAATTTACGATACGATGGCGAAATAACATTTAAGTTCACCTACGTTGTGTCGTTTTTCTCCGTCCCTTCTTGATTAAATTTTAAAACGAGATATGACTAAGGGGAAAATGAAATTTTTGGAAAAAAGTACAGAAAAAAAAAGAATTATTCGATCTCCATATCAATAACGCGCGTAGGAAAAAATAGGAAAATATAATATCGACTATAGATACAGAAGGCTGTTTCAAATTTTATAATTTTTCCAGCTTTGGCTCCCATAAAAAAATTATAAATTTTAAATTTTATTCAAAAAAAAACAAAAGAGAGAGAAAATGGAATTTTAAACGAAAAATTATACAGTTCTTCCTTTGATTTCAAAGTATCTAGTACTTACTTGCCTGGCTCATTTGTAAAGAAAAAAAAATGCATTTTGTTCTAGAAATAAAATATTCATTCGACATTTTTACACCAGACTTCGTATGATGTTGTTCCCTTTCCTCATTGAAAAAGTATCTATGTAAGTATCTACATTTTCACTCCTAAACCTAAAAATTTAAGGTAATTAATTATTCGGATTGGGAACAATAAAAGAAATTAACCCAACTTTTTCATTATAGACTTGAATTAACGTTTCATGAAAATTAAAAAACTTGAATAAATACCAACAATATTTACTTAGATTCAGGTGGAAGGGGGCTACAATTGAAGACATGTTTTACTTGTAAAGCCTTTTCATAGATAATTGTATCACCTAAAATCGTATCATAATGTCTTGCTTCCAGTGGTATGCACATTATTTTCCAATCCCCCTCCCTCCAAGCTACCCTCAATTTTTTATTTGGTCCTTTTGGCATGCCGTTAAAGGTCAAAATTCGATTCGTCACTTAAATAACTATGTATTTTTCTCCGTTTAATGTAAACAGTGACATGGTCAGGAATTCTTCGATAGAAGGACTCCACATTTTTTCCTAGCAGTGGAGACATGATAAGAGATTTATTTACTTTTTTTTTATAAAGTGATTACGGTAAAAAAATCATTGTTTTGTTTTGTGATATTTAAACTTTTTTTAATTTTATAAGAAAATAATACAAGAGCTTCCGATTAATTTTTTTGTCAATTTTCCCAGCTGATCAAGGGGTAAAGACAGCTCAACCTCATAACTTTACAACACTACGTTTTTTCCTGAAAGCAAAACTTTGAAAAATATGTACTCACTTGAGCCCGAGTGCAACTAAGGAAAAATACAAAAAAATTAATTTTTTCTGATAAAAAAGGCTCAATTTCTAATGAACGTTGGAAATCACAACTTCTACAGTAATTTATTTCCAAAGGAATTTTGATATTTGAAATTTCACAATCAAGCGTGATTACAATACAGGTAAATTTATTGAAAAAAATTTAAGTTTTACGAATAAAACATTTTTTTGATAGATTTTCAAAAAAAAATTTTATTTAAAAATCAATTTTTTTTAAATCAACTCATAATTTTCCACTATTAAAATAGTGTTAGGGCCAACCAACAGTCAAACATTGTTTCGTAGGTTAGTTTGTATTTGTCTAAGACCTGATCATCGCTTCTGATAACCTTCATCACACAAATTTTCAAAAATGTTCTTCATGAGTTCACAAAAAAAAAAGAAAAGCTCACGAGTACGAGTAGGTTTGCTCTTATTTTTCAACTCCGGAATTTTTATTGGGAATGGCGAGGATTTGTTCAGGTACATCGTATTATTACCCAGAAAAATGTTCAGCTCATTTTATTAATATTTACACGTGCCCTCGGAAACTTGAAGTTTTGGAAATATTGTCATATTAGCCAATTTGTGAGACTATCATGAGATCGATCAAAAACATCAATGATACGTTAGATAGCCTATTCAATTTAGAATAGAACATCGGCATTGTTGAGCCCTGCCATAAATTGATAATTTTTTTACATTCACTAAATAGAAATCCATGATTTTCGTGTTTTGGTAAAAACCTAAACATTTTTGCTAAGCGTTTGAGTTTGAAATTTTTTTTCAGAATTTTTGTATAAAAGTTACCAAAATGGTTTCTATGCCAAAGTGATGGTCACATACGGGAGAATATGTAAAAAAAATTCACACGCCTGGGTTTGGCTGGAGGGGAGGAAAAGAGGTTATCAACTACTGGAAAGTGAAAATCGCTTACTTGCCAGTAGTTGATAACTCAAAAAATTACTGAAAATCAATAAAATTTCGGAAAAAAATATTCAGTTGTAGTACCCTTTTACATTTAAGAAATTGTCATCCAGTTCTCATCAGAAATTTACATCAACTTACATCAACTTTTGTAGTTAATAGAAATTCTCAATTATTAGGAAATTCGTTGATAGCCCCTGCCCCCCTCAAAATGACATTAGGAACCAAAAATATTTTTAAGACAATCAATATTGGTATTTAGATCAATGAAACATCGTTTTGAACATTTTTTTGGTTGATATGAAATTTTTTCCAGAGGCAGGTGATTTAAGGGGGGGGGGGGTTAATAATGTAGAGGATAGATGGTGTATACATTGGAATATGATATATAATATTTTCAGAATTTTTTAAAGATTAAATACGACAAAGTTGACAAAATTGTAATAAAAGATTCCTTTTACACATCAACTACCAGCAAATTATCTTAAATAAGTTTGAATTTCTTCAGAAGTTTTCAAAAAGTAAACATAAAAAATTTTAATATTTTTTTCAAATACATAGAGCACCTCAAATGCCTATTGGCAGCAAATTTTTTTCCTTTATTTTCCCTTTACAAAGGTAGGTAATTCAAAATGAATTTTGTGTACATGTATTTACTACCTATCTTTTTTATTCCTAGCTTCGTTAAATGAGTGATTATGAAAATGAAATTTATACTGATCTGATTTTTATATAGGTACTGAAATTTTTTTCAGTTCCCCTCAAAAAACAATAAGAACTCCGATGAAAACTTTTAGTTTTTATAAATGAATTAGTTACCTCATTTCAACTTCATTCAAATGATAAACTCATCCTGAAATTTAGTATTTCCAACTTATAGCTGTGTTATTTGTGGTTAAAGTTAATAAAAAGATTGTAAATGCTATAAAATCCTATGGTGAAGTATTGAAAGATAGGTTATCAAAACTAGAGATATACTACGTGTTTTTAATTACCTAAAAAGATCGTAAAGGTATTTATATTTAAATGTAATTTATCGTAAGTCGAATATAACCTATTTCCGTAGATACATACACTTGTATATGTTCAGCGTTTATATCGTGAATGAAAAACATTTCATCAATCCGACAATAATTTATATCAATAGAGAGAAACGTTTATATTACGCTATTAATTCGTTGTTTTAATTACACACATCGGATCTTTTACGACATCCTTATAATGATTTGGAGGTATAGACTTGGTTCATAGGAGGGCTTTTAAAATCAATATATCTGGCAGACTTGGATATACCTACCTATCATAGCATATGTCACACTTCTATATATATATCCTATTGACGAAAATAATATAGATACTCTACTGTACACAATTAAATTTATAATCGTTTTTTGACGAGAGTAAACAGAGTAGAAGGGGGGAACTACCATTCGAAGAAATTAAAATTACTATTCGTGTCAAGGGTAAAGATACTATTGAATTTTACACTCCAGTTGTTCTATACATTGTACTTTGATGGTCGAGTTTAGATACCTAGAATCCTTTCTTCCTCGTTTTTAAAGAACATGTTCATTTTTGCAGTGTGCCTTTTGGTATTTTCCAGTACTATTGAGGTAAGTTCCACAACGTTTGTATAACCAACAAGTTTTTAATGGAAATACCTGCTTACCAATTTTATTTCGTTCAACTGTTTGTGCTTGCAGAATTCAAAATGCCAAAACTCTCAAGATCAAAACAGATACACGTACCCCCAAAATATGGTTAGACAAACCAACCCAGCTACAGGTCAACAAATGAACCCAGCTACAGGTCAACAAATGAACCCAGCTACAGGTCAACAAATAAACCCAGCTACAGGTCAACAAGTGGACGCTAATGGTAATCCAATTATGCCAACTGGCGTACAAGGTCAAATAGGAGGAAATCAGATACCACCTCAGAATAACATGTCGAATCAACCATTTCCACAGCAGAATCCAGCTGTCGGAGGACCAAATCCACAGCAGTTCCCACCCAATCAACAATTTCCACAAAATCAAGGATTTTCAGGAAATCAACCGTTCCCACAAAATCAAGGAATGCCAGGATCTATGAATCCGCAATTCCCACAAAATCAAGTAATTCCAGGATCAATGAACCCTCAATTTCCACAAAATCCAGGAGGATTCCCTACAACAAATCCACAATTTTCAAATCAGGGCCCCCATTATCCGCAAGGAAGTGGTCACGGTATCCAATATCCAGAACCTCCGCGTGATTTACATTTATATCCAGATGGGGTATTTGCGTACGGATACATAATGCATACGATCGCTGCAATGCTGAATAATCCTACTTCGAGAAATAATTTATTTTACCTTTTTAATAATCTGCAAATGGTTATGAGTGATCCGAAATCAACGCCTATTATTCAAGAGTTCTTTAATCGATGGTCACGTGCAATCGATGGACCAATTGGTCAAACTGTCGGCACATATCCGAATAATGTTGTCGTACAAAATGTACCCACATCTTCAAATTTCTTTGATATGTTGAAAAGAAAAGGATCTGCACTAGTTGATTTAGCTAAAGACGTAACTATTGCTAAAACTAAAGCATTAAATTCGCTTTTTGATGGTTCTATATTCTCTCCTGCAGTTCAGCTAGGAACAAATTGGGCTAATGCTGGAATGCAAGCTGTCCAAGGTACAGTAACGCCTTTCATAGGAAATACGCCCGGTACAACTGGACAAACAATGACAGTTGGCACAACCCCAGTTACAGTGACTACTCCACAGGTTGTAGTCCATTAATAACAAAATACTTGAAGGTTAAAAAAAATCATTTATTGTCAAATCTTACATCAATGTCTGAAAATGGCAGTTTATATGAGGAAAGTTGTACACAACCAAATCTAATTCTAAAATTAGGAATAACATCTATTTTTTCCCCTTCAATAAGAGTACAAATAAAATATTATGGAAATTTCCCGGCTTACTATTATTTTACAAGCGATTTAATCACTTAAAACAAAGAAACATTAATACTACTTTTTTAATACTTATCGATGTTCATTACAACGCTTTTAGTCATTGTAAAACCATCTTGACCTGAGTAAGTAGATCTTTCTTTATAAGAGGCAGTGATCAATTTCTTTGGCAGGAAACATCTGGGTGATTTAATCACCTCTCTTGAACCTGAATATAAAGTCGAATTATCCTGAACATTATCACAATTTTCAGCAATCCTGTTTGAAGCTAAAATAGGATCTCTAATGGGTACATCGTAAGAAGTTTCATTGCTTAATATCGGATTTCCCAATGAAGGTTCCATATTTATGAGCTGACCATATTGTGGTATTTCATGTTGAGGAGATTCTTCAACGTAGGATATATCAGAAATATTTTCATTCTGATCAGACTGTAATTTTCCAACAGTTTTGATAACAGATACTCGATTAGATTGCAGTTGTATATCTTGGCATTGGAAATCAACTATTTCTTTAGATTTTGTCAAAGATTTTATTACAGAAAATGTTCGTGTTGGTACTGGTGATGGAACTGACTGTATCGGATTCTGATCTTCTTGAGCGACAACTTTGGTAATATAAGATTTAGCGATTTTTTCAACTTTCATGGAAGTAGGATTTGCATATTCGAGATGGGTATTTACAATGTGCCTTTGTAAGTTATCTTTTCTACTGAATTCCTTATCGCATAAGTTGCATAGATATTTGACAGAATCTGAAATTTATCGAATATGACATTAATGTTACAATAAAAAGTTCCACTTGAGAAGTGCCGAAATTTATGTACTTTTGTGAGTTTCCATATGTCGTTTCAAATAACGAATTTGTGAAAACGATTGCTGGCATTCTTCACAATAATATGGTCGCACCTTGGAATGCGTCTTTTTATGTAGTACTAAGTTCCATTTTACCGAATATGATTTACCGCATACTTCACATATCCAGTTTTTAATACCTATATGAAAATTTTCCTACAATATAAGTCATGTTGAGCAGGGAAAAATCAATGAAAAAGAGAAAAAAAACTCACCCGTATGAGAACTAATGTGATTAATTAATTTTTTCTTTTCACTGAACGCCTTAGAACAATAAGTACAACTATAGGGTTTCTCTCCAGTGTGGCTTTTACGATGAACCTTAATCGAAGTTTCTCTTAAGAATGATCTGTCACATAAATCGCACTTGTAGAGTTTCCTTTCATCTATGTAAATAAGAAAAATAGCAAAATTAGGGTATAATAAACAGAAGACGTTTACGAATTATGCACAGAACGAATGTAATTTTTACCCAAATGCACTTCTTTATGACGAACCAACTTATTCCTAGTTTTAAATGATTTTTCGCATTTATCACATTTGAATGGATTTTCCCCTGAAATTGTAACACATTCATGGCTATAATTCTATAGTTACGCTTACATTAAAATACTACAATTTGTATACCTGTGTGCGATAGACTGTGATAATCAAAATGAGCTTTCGAAGAAAATTTTCTGTTGCAGGTAAGACAGGTAAAAGGTTTTTCACTATCATCTGCGCAGTGTTTGTGGTAACAACAGTTCGACTTTGTTTTAAACGATTTATCGCAAATTGTGCATTTATAAAGAAGTGATTCGCCTATAAATATGAAAGTAAATATAATAATGCGTATACAATTGCAGAGAAACTTTGAAATATTATTAAATGAATTAATTGAAAGGTGCTCAGCTTACCTTTAATAATTACTATATGTTTTGGGAATGTATCTTTTTCTCCATTGTGTAGTTCCGTTTTATTTCCAGAAATCAGTTTTCTCATTTCAGATGACGTATTCATTCGGAATTGAAGTGATTTGTTATCTTTTAAAAAACACGGAAGACATTCTTATTTTTTTTGCACTTTTATTACAATGGAAAATAACTGAAAATGAAACTGATACAGTGCAGCAAACGTAATGGAGAAGCCATTTCGTTACTAAATGACGAAATTAATCGTTTTTTCGATTACTATGCATTTTTGTTGGAAATAATTTGTAAATCAGCGAAAATTAAATTAGAATTCTTGATAAAAATACGTCTTTTTTGTTATCACAAAACCGAATGAGTTGAGATTTGTACTTCAACCAATCAAAAATCAATATTGTATACAAATCAGCCAATCAAAATGAGTTTAATCAACTTCTTTTAGCGCTCCTACAGGGTACTGCTATAAGTACAAAAATATTCTTTGGCTTTCCGGCGTTTGATAGAGTGGTCATGGTGATTAAATAATATTGTTTACGATTTATAGAAACATTTATTGTAGATTCTGAGTTAAAATAGATCTTTTGGATTTAATGTGCTTAATTAAATTTAATTAGTAAATTCTATTGACGATTGAACCATCATGCTTTCGGTTGGAGGTTCTACTTCAGTAGAGCTGAGTTCATACCGTGACCAGCACTTCAAAGTAAGTTACCGTGTTATTGAGATTTCGCATATTTCTTATTTGTTAATGAAGTGATGAACTATTTTCTGCTTCATTCTTTCTTAGGGATCTCGTACTGATCAAGAAAAACTCCTGCGTCTTAGTACCACTCTGTATATTGGGAATCTTTCATTCTACACGACTGAAGAACAGATTTACGAGTTGTTTTCCAAGTGCGGTGATATTAAAAGGATAATCATGGGATTGGATAAATACAAAAAAACACCTTGCGGATTTTGCTTTTTGGAGTACGGGCTACAAGAAATAATTTTAAAAGTAGTATGTGAAGCAAGTAATTCTCAAAATATACTTTCTCCTTTGTAGATATTACAGTAGAGGAGACGCTGAAAATGCTATGCGTTATGTGAATGGTACTCGACTAGACGATCGTATTATAAGAACGGACTGGGATGCAGGATTTGTCGAAGGCAGACAATATGGAAGAGGCAAAACTGGTGGACAAGTAATGATTTTCATTCAATCTACACTCTGATATGAAAATGTGGCTTTCGCATGTGCTTAACATCATTATGTTACTATTAGGTTCGTGACGAATATAGAGCCGATTTCGATGCCGGGCGAGGTGGCTACGGTAAAATTATGCAACAGAAATTAGGACCAGGTGAAACAGCCGGGGGATATCCGAGATAAAATACCCATGGATATATTTTTGCAATTATAAAGTGCTTTTGTTTGTAATTATGGTATTAATGAAATCATAAACTTTTTTGCTTTGCGTAAGTATGAAATGTTCGTAAGGGTTACTCGTGGCCTATGGCTCGTAATTAGGTTTATTAATAGACTGTAGTAACCCATAATTATGTTCAGTGAATTGAAACTGAGAATTATATGTAAAAAGCGTGGCCTTTTTTTGTATCATAAATCTATGAAATCAAATAGTAGTTGTATTATTTGATGTGATATTATGAATAAATATTTTTTATTTTTTTGTTTCACAGTTTGTCCGAATATTGGATAAAATAATGTTTTGATCTACAGAAATCTCTCCCAGATTTCAATATTTACTGATTCAGACGTGTAGGGAGATCTTTAGAATGGGATGAATTTTTCTTCGGTGTAGAAATTTTTTGATGTTTGCGTTATTACGATAAATTATGCAAATTGCCATCAATATGAACATTATGCTGCTTTTAATATTTTACCGCCTTATGATGTTGGGATAATTAATCATGGTTGAAAGTACTTTTTAATATTCAGTTTCGCATTGATAATGGTTTTCAAAGTTTGAAATTTATATAAATTCAAAATATTCGTCATTTTATTGCACATTTTTTTAAAGTAAACTGCTACATTCACAATGGCATTCCAAGGAAAAATTTTGTTCATCGTTGTTTTGGCGTTTTTCATGTACGAAGTAAGTATATTTTTTTCAATGCTAAGCTTCTTTTCAAATATTTTGCATGATAAAATTGCCAACAATGAGAATTCTACATTTTTTTCTCATCATAGATTCGTTGTGATAAAGAAGAAACCGACGGATTACACATGTTTCTCACCAGACAAATTAACGATGGAGATGAAGCTCCTGATTTGGTTGAGTCAGATGACGAAGGTGATACTGAAACCACATTAGTCAGTGGACCAGCTCTTGGTAATATGCCTGTCCAAGGAACTATCTACGAAGAACTTCAGTCTCCCGAAGCCATGAAACTCTTAACCGAAGAATATGTCGGATTGGTAGAAACGGAAATTGCCGCAGAAACCGTTAATCAACTAATGGCGCGTATAAAAGCCATCCTAAGCGATAGAAATGCAGTACAAAATTTCAAAAAAATTCGTGGAGAAATTTACAAATACATGACTAATCCAAAAATGCCTAAAATCGTGGAGGAATTTCTCAAAAACCGTTATAATTACTACGTGAATCGCAAAACACCTGAACTCATCAATGAAAAATTCGATAAAATCAGAACTGTTGTCACTAATAAAAATATTCCTAAACATATTCAATTCGTTAGGAAATTATTTGTTGATTTTCTCACTCAACCTGAGGATGTACGAAAGACTATCGCTGAAGGATTCACCCTTATGTACACCTTGTTGCGTATACCGCACATTCCATTCACCTGGAATTGAGAGATAACATCTGAAGCGTACACGTACACCTAGCTGTACGTATATAATTTTAATTTAAAAAAATATTTTAAAGTTTTTTCGAATAAGATATTTTATGATTATTCGAATGAAATAAATAATAAATTGATCAGAATCTGATGTTTTCTTTTATCAAGTAGGCCTATCTATGTATAATGAAATAAGATATGGTCAGCTAAATTGATTTTTAAACAGCTACGTCTAGATATCTGTAATACTTATTCAGACTCTAAAATTTTTTCATTTGAATTCTTACATAATTCAATTTTTGCATGTGAAATGAGCTTGAGAATTGAAAAGAATATTTGCTATATCTTAATGTAGACCAAATTGTCACCTGGTAAATTATTTAACATACGTACCTATTTTAGATTTTATCACGGAAGAAGAGTTGCTTTTTATTTCAAACATTAAAAATGTTCCATTCACCATTACTTATTAAAAAATAATAAATACCTACGCAACGTACCAACAAAAAAGCTGGATAATCCGTTTTTGGCTGTAATTAAAAAGGTAAGAATAATACGGGAAAAATTTCATATGAATTATTCAAAGAAATCTTTGCATCGAAACACATCAATCGATCCCTACCAATACGTAGTGTTTACATTTTTGTGCAAATATATTCAATAAATGAATTTCAAGATTCATTAGTGTATGTGCAATGTTTTTCATTTATTCATTGTAACATTTGGTGCCTTGCTACTTACTTTGAACTTCTGCTCCTAAAAAGAAGAACCAATTGATTCTATCTTTTATAACAATACTCAATGTAAAATTATTGATTGCTCATACAACAAGATTACTGAAAATGAATAATTGAATTTCAAATTGTTATAGTAAACTGGAATTTCGAACATAAGGAATTTCATACTTAAAATGAAGCCAGCACGCACAAAAGAAGAAATAAGTATTTTTTCTTGTTTATTTATCATTACGTTTTTCGATATTCATTTCTTCGAATATAGATAAGTGGTATTTGCACTCCTGAAAACTTTTCACCGCGTTTCTTGTTCATACTCCTAGTAACGTAATTTTTTGTGTGGAGACCATGGAGGAAGGGGAGTAAAGGCGAAATGGAAGAGACTGTTGAAGAGATTTTTGAAAACTGAACTGAACTCTGAACTACAATTGCTGCCTACCTATGCCTAAAATCCATTTATTTTATTTATCTATGCATAATGTCAGCTCTCCAAAAGTTGTTAATGTTTTAAACATACGATATTACAAAATTTCATCAACTAATGTCAAAAAATAATGATTGTATTCTGCCGAACAACAACTATTATATCAAAGGCATCTGTACGTATATTTGCTATGTTACAGTGAATTTTTATGAACTGCTGAAACTCATAAAATTCAAAGAAACAAACAAAAGACGGAGAATATGACGATGAAATTTTTTCTAATAATTTCTATCACCTTGTGCTTCTCTCATGTGAGTTCTTTGAATACGCAGTCTACATGATATTTTATTCATTTCACCTATTGAGTTGTACTTTTTTTGCGTAGGTAAATTGTACTCGTCTCATATTTTTAGTAACTACTTTTTCATTATAATTTTTAGACAACGTATGCTTGGAAGAAATTTTTACAAAAGTCGTACCTGTGGGGGAAAAATCCTTTCATATATTTGAACCCAGAAGAAGAAGAGTCACCTGATTTAACTGCCAGGGAAATTATGGATGAAGAATTTCCAGAAGCTGTCGATATTGATAATGAAGATCAATTTTTGAGCGGTGAAAAAGGAAACATAGTTATGAATAAATTAAAAATCGAGGTAGCAGAATATGCTGAAAAATACCCCGAGGACAAATTTTCATAAAAATATTGAATTCGAATTCGTTTTGTGCTTTTATTTTACAATAATAAAGCTTGCTTACTTGTGAGGATTTTAAAATTACAATTGAGTAAATTTTCATCATCAGTTATTTGTATCTATACTTATATTAAATTTTTTTAATATTTCACAAGTATTTGTAATTCATTTCAATGGATAAAAATTAAGTAAACTTAATAGAGGTAATATTTTATATGTAACTTCACATTTCATTAAATCCAATATTCATGTTTGGGCAACAATATCTTTTGTTCCCATGATAGGCTTCATTTCTACATTCCTTGTCTGACTGAAATAATAATACATTTGCAATACTCGATAAAAAGATTTCTCTTTTCAATCCTATAGATACCCAGACCATCTACTATCCAGACCTAAATATGTACTTATTTTTTATTTACACATATTTTAATGGGTAATTCTTTTAGATAGCTGGATAAAAATATTTAAAGACGAAATTCACTATCCTACTCTTTACAGCGGATTTTACAGCTAACTATAAAAATAGAATAATTAAAAATTATGCTGAGATGAGAAGGTTGTAGTTATGTAGTTAGCTACTAGCTAAGGTACAGGATACTGCGGGAATCGAGTGGAGATGACCCTACACTTGACTACAGGAATGAAAATTTTGCAGCTATACTAGGTATAGGTACCAGGTATGTGCGATATTATCCCCAGAGTTGTTCCAACCAAACACTGAATGATTAGTGAAAACACCTCATAAATTACAATTATCTTTCCTACGTACTGTTTGTTTCTAGCGAATGATGAATTACTACCTTGTGAAAGAACTCGAAAATTTTCGCACTGGTAAAAAAACGTCAGTGTATTAATTTATTATTCGGAGTATCCCGTATAAATAAGAATTTCCACTGCTTCGGCCGAATAGTTGAAGGTATTGAAATTTTTCGTCAAAATGTTGCAGTATAAGTTTCTATTGTTTTCGGCTGTTTGTTGTTGCCTTTTACAGGTAAGATGGACTTTTATTCGATTTAATAGGTATCTACAGCCTTTTAAATGGCTTCAAACGATTACTATCGTGATTCAAATAAACGAATAAAAGTTCAAGTCAAATAAATCTTTAAAAAACACCAACAATAATTACAATCACGATACATTTTCAGGTAATATGTGGTCAGCCAGGCGCTCCAAGGCTTCCTCCTAGCGCGTTGTTCAGACCAAAATTTTTAAGGTCATCTACATCTTTCTCTACAAGTACATCATCGGAACAACCGGTTCAGCCTCTTGAAAACCAAAATGCTCAATCAGCATCAGCAGAAACAGAAACATCCGCAATAAAACAACAAGATACCGCCGTTATTCCAACCTCACAGGAAGTTACTCCCTCAGAAGAAAGTGAAGAACCTTCCGAAAATGGTCTAACGGAAGAAACATTCGACGAAGAAATTGATAATTCAAAAAAAAATCCACAAAAGAAGAAATTATCTAGGACTAAATCGAGAAATAATTCGACTTCTAAAGACCCGTTAGATATCGCCAATGTCAGTGAGCTCAAAGAACGGGCCAAAGATTTAATTCGCGGTGTGCTCAAAAATCAGAATGCAAACAGAGCTATCACACTTTTGGCCATCAATGCCAGAAATCTATTGGAAAATAAGATAGCCTCGAATATAATCCTAACGCATACTCGTTTCATAAAAGATACTCTAACTAACGAAGAAGCAAAACAAGTCTTTAAGGATATACGTTTCGAACTTTATAAAACGTTCGTTAACGCAGAAACTGCACAGAAAGTTCAAGCCGCATTACAAAAAAGCAAAGATTTCTTGTCTAGTGAAACTTTACCTGGTACTATACGCAAGAGGTTCAAGATATTGAAGAAACTCATTAAGAAAGGCAAGCTTTACCCTGCTTTAGAATCTGCCAAAGATTCTCTTATCCATTTTGTTAAAACCAACGACGTAAGAACAGAAATTGCAAAAGGGTTTAAATTATTAGATTTTGGAATTCATTTCGATCCGAATAACATCATGAAGTCACTCGGACTTTCTTTATTCAAACGGTGAACGTCTAATAAATTACGAAAAAATTCATTTCAAAAAAATTTGTGCACCTACATTTAAGATATTCATTTGGCAATTTGATATTAGTGTTGTAATAGTAAAAAAATATATAATGTTTGTAAACGTATATGGTGTAATCAAGTTTATACAATTCAAATTTTTCTTCAATCAAAACTCTATCTCAACTCAAATGCCTAAATAGGTATGCGATACACTTCGAATGATTGTTTTTCTTTTTTAATTCGTTTTAAACAATAACATGGCGGTCGTTCATCTTGGCAATTAGCAAGCTGACTGCAATAAATATTTTCTCAACATTTTTATCACATCATCAACGTGATGAGACATGTACGATGTACCTCAGAATGAAGTAAAAAAAGCTATACCTACTTTAGATTTTGACCCAACTCACGAAACTCACGGATTTGGTCAGCTGTACAACATGAGTGTTATTCATTTCTGCCTCTCTTAGAGATCCCATGTGAGAGAAAATTGTTGCAATATGTTGAGATCCAAGAGAATTTCGTTTAAGGGTAAATTTGCATTTTATAGCCCAACCTGAGTTGCAAACTGTAGGAGATACAAAAATGCGATTTGCTGGGTGGAAACGCAGCGAATCGCTACGAATCTCCGTGGGGGTTTGCGGAGCGGATAGATAAGGATAGTTAACATAGTTCTGATGGTTCACTGCTGTGCGCAAAGTTCTATAGAATACCAAGTTGATACACTTGCATAAATCAATGGAATTAGTTTGAAAAACCCCGTTGGGAGCGACACCTACACCTTTCGCCAAAAACTATCAACGATGTACACCAAATTGAACACACCACTACATACACAACTAAATTGCGGGATGTTTAAAATGTACCAATCAACATTCCACATTCATAACTAGCCAATCAGTGTTAGGAATGGGATTTAAAGATTTTTCAAAGTCCAATCTAAGTCCAGCAACTTGATATTCTGTATAACTTTGACCTTGCGTTTCAACGCAGCGAATTGCAATTGCATTTTTTATAACAGCCAGCTTGTTTTTGTAGGTTGAGATTTTATTATTTGAATCAATTTTGAATTCATTTTTGTTGTCGATATTCTGTTGAATAGGTTAAGAAACAATGAACAAACCGCCCATGAGGCATCACACTATGAAGGCCTTGATAAAATATGCAGAATCCCACTTCTACATTGGCTCTATTCATTACTAGTTCAAACTGAATATTACACTTTAGTAAAGTACTGTTTTAAGTGGGAAAATATTGATCAAATTTTTAAAAACCATACTAAACTTTTCAATTCTGTCGCTTAGAATTTGTTAACGAATAAAATTTGATTGCTTAAGACATGCTTGAGACTCAACATTTCACGGGTCAAATAACTAGTTAATAGCATGTAATAGGTGCACAGAGAGGGTTGGACGAACTTTCTACAGCGGCTTGGGCAAATTTCAACTGTGTGGCCACAAATCTAATCATTGTAGTAGGGTTAAGAGAAAAAACTGGTGTTATTTTCACCATTTTAATCCCTAAATCCGAGAAATCTCAGTTCAAAGGGATGAAAAACATAGCTAAATATCTCTCGAGTAGCCTAGCGGCCACCAAACTGTCTCGGGCCACTGGGATTTTCCAGGTGTCCCGGTGGGTTTATTCAATTCTGTGTACAGAACGAAAATAATTTAATAAGAAGGTATGCAACAATGTGGAAAGCTTATCTTCAAAGAAATGCTTTATTTTCATAGGATTAGAACACCTTAACTACATAGAACTAAACTATTTATTATGAACTATACCTGCAACATTAACTAATATATTACCTAGGTACTTATTCTTTAAAAAATAAATAGGTAAATGATACATTATTCTATATCATTTCACTTTTTAGCTCTGTTCCAGAATTATCGTTCTCCGTAAGCTGTTTTGAATCTTGTTCACTGGCGGAGTTTGGATTTGGTTGTGAAACATGATTAGAAGACGAATGATTTCTTTCATAATTTTTCTTCAATTTTTCAATTGTATTCTTCATTTCGGCTACTTGAGTTTGAGGCATGTTTAAACCCATAGCTTGTAAAGTGCCCGATAATGTATCCGCAGATAACGACGTTATCGTATTGATGGCCTCTTTAACAGATTTCTCCCCTATTTCGACTCCTTTTTCGCGTATAAATTGAGCTACTTTTTCGGGCGTCAAATCATCAATTTGAGACAGTTCATTCAAAAGTTCTTTGGCTTTGTCGCCCAGTTCATTATCTTTCGCCAACTGTAATAATTTCTCAGCAATTTTCTCGTCCAATGTAATCTGGAGCATTTTTAAAAATTCCACCAAATCTTTAGCGGTCATTGTTGGACCTTGATTTTCGGCATTTTGCAGAATACTTTCATCACTTTGTTCAGATGGTTT
Source organism: Ferrisia virgata (assembly GCA_900060175.1). NCBI lineage: Eukaryota > Metazoa > Arthropoda > Insecta > Hemiptera > Pseudococcidae > Ferrisia > Ferrisia virgata. The sequence goes on from FIZR01005984.1 coordinate 31,941, forward strand.
AGACTTTTGTGCTGAGTCCCTTTTGACTTTTTCTGCAATCACTTTTGTCACCACACCTTGAGTTTTCTCGTGTAAATAAGTTAGCGTTTCTTGGTTTAAAAGTTTGGCCAGCTCTTCGGCAAATTTAGGACTTTCTATTATGTTTACTAAAGTTTGTAAAGCTTTGATAAACGTCATACCAGTTTTAGCATCGCGTAAATCGGATATTGGGTTTTGACCTTCGAGGAACATATTAGGATGAGTCATTTGCAAAATAGAGATCAATTCTTGTAATGATTCAATACCGTGGACCACTTGGTCGCTACCTAAGTACTGTAAGATGGTACCAGTAATGAAATTAACCACCTGTGGGTCTTTCAACACGTCACCGATAATCATTGGGTTTCCTATTATGGTATTCACCAAGGTGGTTTTTAAATCAAATTCGGAACGAGATGATGAAACCATTGATATATTATCAGGATTAACTAAATTCAAACGTGTGGCGATTTCATCGACTGCTCTATCATCAGTTCCTATTTCATGTATAATATCAAATGCATCTCCTAATGTTTGTTTAGTTATCGGGTCTTGTACAGTAAGCAGGTTGTCTTTGATTTTCAATGCACGAAAAGCGGCCATCATTTTGGGAAATTTGGTTACTACTTCATTCACTATAGCTACGTAGTTTGAGTGTCTGCTCTTAAAATATCTATCCAAGTCTTTCACCTGTTGACCCAAGCCATCTGAATCTACAGCTAAAAAGTGCACGATACGCGCCCATATTCCGAAAACTGGCAAATAATTCCAGTATCCTGTCGAGGGTAGAATTTCTCTTGTTTCGTAACTGGATATGTTCGATACCTAGATTTGAAAAGTAAAATTATTAAAAAAAAAAATAATAAGTACAGTTCTTGAATTATACTGTCGGAAAGAATAAACGGTCGATCGGTAGACTTACATTTAATAAAAGTAAAGATGATAAAGCGATAAATACCGCTAGATGAAACTTCATGATGATAATTCTCGTCTGTGAGCAGTGAAAGTACGAACTTTACTCTATATTTTGTCAATTTATACTTAATTCATGAATTACTTTGAAGTTTGAAACGAACGATGGAATACTTGGGTAAAGTTGTGAATTGTTCGTAGGTCTGAGTACCTACACTTTTTTCGAACAAGTGTTCCTACAACGAATGTCATTAATTTTGACATATGGGAAAAGCCTATACGAGCAGTTGTTGACGAAAACAATGTGCGGCTAAATATTGCATAGGATGCAATAAAGTTTAGAAAAATTTCGATTTCAACAAATTTTTTTCTCGTGTTTGTTTACCGGACTACTTATACTTATTATCATAGCATCACTCTTTAGAGACGTTTTATTGCATTGAAACGGTTTGAGGAGGTGATAAAACTAATAAAAAATTTGGTCTCTGGATTCCTCTCATTAACTTTTGTCGCCCTCATCTCAGTGAAGCTTTTATAAGATTTTAGGGTCAAAAAAATTTCCTCCACCGCACCCTCTAGCTCAGAATATGGAAAAAACACTTTTTTTTAATGAAAAATTCTGTAAACACCTATTTGAGAAAAATCATGATTTTAATCCAAATGTTTAGAAGAATGGTGGGTCTATCGATACGAATTTTTACAAAATCTTTCACCCTGCAAGGGAGGAGAAATTGACAAAACAAACTTTGAATTGCTGCAACTACGAACTCCAGGGAGGATACATAAGGTTTTTCTTATCAAAATATGCATTTTGACGAGTTTAATTTTTAGTATTTTCTTCAATTTTTTATTAGATTTGAGCCACTTTCAAAAACTCAAAAAATGCTCAAAATACGTTTTTCTCAGAAATAATGGCTGATACGCTAAAAATGAATAGAAATAAAGTTGTTGAGCGTAAAATTTTATGCCATGGGTGAAGGGTCAAAATGCAAACGAGAGGTTCGGACGAAAAATAAACGTCAGATTTGTATGTAGGATGTCTGAATTAGTCGAAAAGCACTTCTTTCCGAGTTTTATAACCCACTTCCAACACGAGAAAAAATTGCAATTTTGTTTAAAAAGTCAATTGTATTACATACAATGGCAACTTTCATATCAATACCAAACAACAATCTAAAACGAGAGTGTTTTAAAATTTTGTATATTTACTATGTGTCGATATAAAATCATAGGAAAGCCGCATTGAACTCTCAATGGGCGTCCCCTTTCTCAAATTTGGGACAAAATGTAGATTGGTGATGCTAGTGTCCTTTTCACATAAATCAAACCCGCTGAATACGATGATGGAGTGAAATTCACCATTTGACCTCAATTAACACTTTATTTTGGGCATTGTTACAGGTGTAAAAATTTAGTGGTAACTCTCTGTACCAAAACTAGTTATTAGTTGAGGCCAAATAGTGAATCTGATTATAATTTGTCGAAGTGTAGATATTTTTGTATAGTAAACTAATGTATAATAAAAATCTTCATTTTGTTCGATTTCTAGCTTCCCTCTTCCTTCTCCATTTCCTTCTCCATTTCATTTTTCACCCGGTAGAAATTCGAAGATTTGAATTTTTCATTACATTTATCAATCGAGGGAAGAACAGAAATCTGTATTGTTGTCCTTTTAAATCAAGTTCTAGTAATTATTTTGTTTAAAAATCAGGCAGCAAATTATCCAATTTAAATGCTTAAAGGCTGAAGATCAGAATTTTTTCATCATGTTTCTCACATGACATTTTCGATTTTCATTAAAATGATTGAGCATTTATTTTCAGATTCTAAAAATTTTCCTTTTTCTTTCAAATACCTCGAAATGTTATTCATCGTTGTCTCAAAAAATTCAGTGATTTTGAGTTAACAAGATTACGAGTTTTTGTGAGCAAACGGAGGAAGTAGGTACGTAGCTACCTACATAAAACGATATTTTGTAGTAATTTCATTTCAAATGGTTGCGTACTGCGTAGTTACATGGCAAAATGTCGGCAAAAAATTTGACAAAATTTTAATTGCTCGGCAAGCGAACGTTTGAATATACTTCGTGAATAATTACACGTTTTCGATTTTCAAGGTGAAAATTTGCGCTTGAAAATTATTGAAAGCGATAGTTTTCACGTGTCGTTAGAGGGTCATAAATTCGAAAAAAGAGCGTGAAAATTTTTTAACTTTAATGAAATACAATAGGTGACATGTTGTGATTAATATTTGACGGTAATTTATTTCAGTGTGGAATTTACTACCCTTCAAAAACACCCCTATTTGAAAATTCCTTTCGGTCATTTTTTTGTTCCTTATGTAATTTTTGTTTGCAACTGAATTTTACGGATTATTTTTTCAAGTAAGTTGGACTGCTCTTTTAAAAAATAAAATATGAAAGTATGGCTGCCATTTTTTTTTCTAGATTTCAAAACAAAAATTGTGTCAGATGAAAAGAAAGGTGGCACCTATTATCTATGCATTAACGACGACATAATTTTTAAAAAATCATCGCTTTCAAATACATTGAAAGAAGCGACAATTGCATTTGACCTTCCAACTTCTGCTATAAATTGAAGATGAATTAATTTAAATATTAGTGGAGTGCAAAAGTGCAACGGTGCATGTGTTATGTTGGCGAGAATGAGAAATTTAAGTTTACTCGTTGTTGTGTTGGCAACAGTTTGCTGGAAGGTATAGGCTATGATTAATGTGACATAGGTACCTACTTATTTGTGTAGGTATTTGAAAAAATTTACAGATGTATTTTATTTTATAATTTACAGCCGTCAGTGGGTCGAGACGAGGGTCTGCCGATTGTTAATTTTGATGAATTACAACCGCTAAATATCCTAGATCCAGTTACCGTCAAATTTCTCAATGGTATACCGAATTTGTTTGGATTATGTACAGCAATCAAAGCAATACCCCATGGGATTGTTGTGCAAATCAGAGAATTCCTGGAAAGGATTGTTGAAGATATACCAGAGAATAACTTACTAAAGTTCCATTTCAATAATGTCATATTTCTGATTAAAGCTTACGAAAGCATCATCGATAAGAAGATCGAACTGATTCAAAACTTCAAAAGAAGTCTAAGGTCGAAAGATAAAAAGCCAGTAATGTTTCGAGATGTTTCCGAAGCCATTACCAATCCTTTCGAAGAATTCATTAAACCATTTAAATTTGGTGACACTGAAATTCCTTTTATTTCTTCACTTCTAAAAGCTCCGTTGGATAACAATAAGCCTATAAAGCTAACTCAGCTTTAAAGGTGGAGTTACGAAGTGCTGAGTTTGTAACGTAGTCTACTCATACGTTTTACAATCGAAAAACACATGTGATATGAATTGAAAATAAAGATTTTGAAAATATTTTTTTCTTTTTAAGTGCCTAAAACAATTGAAATATATGTACCTATAATTCCTATTATTAATAAGATGGTATAAATTTTAAGCTGATTCTACCTCTCCTCGATCGATTTTATTTGGCAGCAGAACAATTTATGAACTCCCACAAACCTTCGATATTGTTCGAACCATCCGTGTAAGTGAATACACAACGCATCTTTTCTTCGAATACTCGATCATAGTCAGCAAAAAGATATTCGTTATTTTGAGTATTTTTTACCTCAAAAAAACTGCCTTCCGGATTAAGGAGAATTTGCCACACATGTTGTGTCACTGGTTTATCATCAGTCCACGTAAAAGCGAAACGATTATTCTCGTCCCATTTGTGAGAATCGATAAACAGATACTCGTTAAACTTATTATTGATCACAAAGAATTCATTGGTACCATTAATGTTTTCCAGTCTCCAAAAAAATTCTTTGGTATCGCCAGTATCATTCCTAGCTCCTCCTAGTCTTGTAAATACATATCGTCTGTTATTATCGTACCATAATTCGGGTGATCCAACAGCATACAAGTATTCGTTATACTTAACGTTTCTGATACACAGTTTCGTGGAGAATACCAGATTTTTTATTGCTCTTGGTATTTTGTATTCTCTAATACGTTTTAATTCATCGGTGATGTTCGACGATGGTTTCATTTTCATAAGTTCTTTAATGCGTACAGCGAATTCGGTCCAAATTGCGAAATCTTTTTTTACCATTTTATCAGATACAAATTTATAAATGGATGTTGATTCTTCGATAGATGAATTAAGTTTACGTTCAGTTTTAATCAAAGTTGTAACTTTGATTTTTTGTAAAATTTTTTCAACAGCTTGTTTGATTATTTTGTTAAAACAATTTTCGACTTTGCATTTACCAATAAGTTCAGTTATCAACGTATCATTATGTTTTTCACTTCTTAAATATTTTTGTGTTATTAGCTGCGCTGCCATTTCTTGTATTTTTTCATCATCTAATTGCTTTTCAGCAATAGATTCAGTCTGATTTTTTTTAACGTCTTCTTCGATAGTTCGAGTGCTAGTTTCGGGTTGATTTTTATTAGCACCTTCCTGAGGGTTTTGTGAAGAACTACCTCCTTGTGCCAGAGATTGTTTTGCTTCAGCCTCTGCACGTTGTCTGAGTACATCTGCTTCTTGTTTCTTTTTATCTTGCTCTTGTCGTTCACGTTCTTCTTTACGCATCTCAGCTTCCTTCTTTTTGTCTGCTTCTCGTTGTTCGTGTATTTGTTTCAGTTGTTCTCTTAATAATACAACGTTAGGATCTTCAGTTGTTCCCGGCGTCGGAATTTCTGGATTTTTTTTCGACGTTTTATTGGAAGGAGAAGACGTCGCACGTTTAAGACGATGCACAGTCGAGCAGTGTTTAGAATCAACATGAGAGATTTGAAGAACTTCTTGTGTAATAATAAAGTGAATATTAACATATAGAATTATTATAAATACTTTTGTTTTCATTATATCGTCTAATGTTGAATTTGACAAGAATCTAAAGTTTTGTTTCAATAATCAATCGACTTATTTCGCATGATCAATTTGCTTGATACGTATTGCATTCAATCATAACACGTTCACCATTTAAAAGCATTCAAATCTGTGGATTAAATAATGAAGCATCGCAAGATAACCTGTTGAATAAAAAATATGTGTATTCGTGAAACCTACATACATGCACAAGTAATTAAAAGAGAAGTACTTTATTCATAAATAATACACCCATCACCTACTATACGTAATACTTCGGGAAAAAATCTAAAAAAAAACGTATGTAGTATGCATTTTTAAAGAACTTAAAAATATAATTTTGAAAAACAATACACTTACCTCAGGCACCATGCATAATTGCATATTCACTTTTAATTTAATACGTTTCGACTTGTGATAAAAATTTCGTACGCTGTACGCTGTATTGAATTCCAAACATACAACTGATTGTTCGTAAACTGTAATTTGTTGACTCAGTTGCAATATTGCTTAAAATAGTTATCATATCAACAGCACCTTCGATACTCGCTATAAATTATTACGTGTTTCTGATAAAGAAACACGTAAGATGTACGAACTGGTTTTACAAATAGAATAGATGCTACTTTGCTACCTAATGGGAAATAGAAATTCATGTCGTACCGGCATATAATTGGTAGATATTATGATGTCGTTATTATGTAGTTCTGCAGTTCACGATTACTTTTTTTAGTCTTTTTTTGTTTTTTCTATATTATTTTAATCATAGTTAATATTAATTATAATAGAAAATGTTGAAAATTTTATTTTTATTAATTACTCCTTACAAACCTACACATATGCAACCATTACCACTCACTCATGTGGTGACATGCTCATTCAATTGGTTCGGTTCTGTGAGCTGTGAGAGCGTGAAACGTGAACCCTATGAGTCACGTGGTTTATTTATTAATGTTCAATCCTTCCAGTATACCCAGTACATGGAAAGAAATTGGAAGAGCATAGAAATTTGATGAAAGTTGAACTCAAACTGATAATTTGATTTAATACAAATATTTTATTTTAGTTTTTACTATGAAAACCTCAAAATGTTAAAATGGCGCTAATAATTAATGTTGTGCTTCCTATTTAAGTACGTATGAAAAGTGAAACTGGAAACTACATCGTCTAATTTTAGTAGCTGAATTTCTAGTGCATCCTCATTTCATTCATAAATTCATAACAACATTCAGTGCGATTCATTCATGATTTCTCTTTTATTTGATTTCTGTTGTGAAAAATAGAATTAAATTATTCGTGTTGAAAGTAGTATTGAAAATGTGTAAGTGGAAATAATGAAGTCTGACGGTACCTTATAGAAAAATGCAGTGTTAACATTATGCTTCCTGTCGGTGAGTGAATTTACTTCTACTTCCTTATATATGTACCTGATATGAATGTTTTTGTAGAGCACCAATGTAACTATTAATAGCAAATAAGAACGACCGAGTCGTCGTGAATTCATGTTCACTGGCCGAATTTGAGCAATTTTGATAAGTCTCGAGCTGAGTAGTCTTTAGAAAGGGGGAAAAGTAAGAAAAAATATGGTCTCTCTAAGTATCCTACAATTATGAAACAAATAACATCCTTCTTTTCTCATCCACTTTCTTCGAATGCTATGTTCTATGTTTATTCTTCTGCCAAAAATTTCTCTGGTCGTTCTGTCGCTTCTTTCTTTTCCTCTATGTCTCACTTACACTGAAATGGAAAATAATAGAAAATTTCTGGTTGCTCGTGAATTTTTACATTTTGCAGGTACATATTTTACTCATCTTGTACCTTCTCTTAATATAATGTATGGTATTAGAATTAAATTAGAAAAAAATTGTTTTAGGTAACAACCATACCATACTGAACATACCGGTTCTTGTCCGATCACCGAAGTCAAACAGTGTCGAGACAGGTTAGTACTTGGATGAGTGACCGCCTGAGAAAGCCTGATGTCGTTAGCACATCAATTTGCAATTTTTTTCTCCAACTGCCCACCTCGAACGTTGGAATTCAATACGTAATCATGTACTTAACTACTCAGTACTTACTGGTACTTACTGATCAGTCTGTTCATCATTATTTCCAGAAAATTAGGGTAGACATTTTTTTAGTAAGACTAAGAGAGACGTTAGCACTAATGCCAATTCAGTTACTTCTTGCTCCTGATGATGTAATCATGGGAAACCCTAAAAAATGAAGGTGTCTATCACCAACCACACCAGGTTTTCCCAGACGGTTTCCCATTCGAATACTAACCTTGCCCGATGCTACTTGACTTCGGTGATCGAACGAGAACCGATGTATCATTCAGCGTGGTACGGTCCAATTTTTTTCTGAAATTTAAAGACCACATTCTTTATGAAATTGCTATACATTACTGGTGCTTTACAGTGCTTAAGGAAGTTGAATAACAATAGCGTGAATATAATTTATCTTCTTTTGAAGGAAAATCCACCAAGTTGAAGTACCTACGTATTACGTAACGAAATACACTCACAATCTCCATAAATACACCGACAACGACATTATTTATTCAATAAAACGACAAGAATTTTCATACACAATACTTATTTAGAACAGTCTTCAATTTCCCATTTACTATCAGGTGTTTTCATTTTTGGAACAAAAGTAAATACTTTACGCTTTTGATGATATAACCCATCATAATCAGCGAATAAATACTCATTTTCAACATTATTCTTTATGTAAACGAATTGCCCTTCCGGTTCAAATATCCAGCTGCTGTAATCAATGCAATTTCCACCGGGTGTCCAAGTCAACGCACAACGTCTATCGTCATCCCATTTTGGATCACCGGCGAATAAATGCTCGTTGTATTGATCGTTGATTATCTCAAAAGCACCATCTTTACGTCGCTCGAGCTTCCATATAAATTTACGTGGCTCGATTGGATCGTTTTTGATACCTCCGAGCCAAGTAAAAACGTAACGTCTTTCTAAATCATATCGATCATCGGATGGATCAGCGGCATACAAATATTCGTTATATTGAGTATTTCTAATACATACGCGAGACGAAAAAGCGATATTTTTTACCGATTTTGGTAAGTTTTCCTTCACCTGTTCAATGTGAATTTTTATCGACGAAGGTGTACTGTTATAAGCTTGCGAATCCATCAATTCGTCCATTCGAATAGCTAATTCGATTAGATCGTTTTTCGTATTATCAATGGATTGTATTTTATTAAATATAGCTTTTTGGAAAGCGATCACGTATTCGACGTACTTGACGTTATTCGTCTCGTGTACCATTGATAGGATTTTCTTGATACCTAATTTCTGCCAAATATTATCTATCACTCCTCGTATAACATTATACGTATATTCGAAACTAGTCGTTGGTAAACCAAAGATCACCTCATTTGTTGTTAACGTCGTAGTTTTATTTAAAAAAGAATCTGTAATTCTTTGTATTGATTGATCGGTTATGGTTTTTTCAATCGCGTCAAAAAGTAAAATTGCTTCCTTCTTTATTTCAGCTTTAGCATCTTCGTGCTTCATAATTTTAAATGTTAAATGCTCTGTTAGCAAAATTAATGGTAAAGTTTCAACGTGTCCTATGGTGATCATCTCGTAGTATAAAGCTTTGTATACTAAAAAGCGACGATTTAAATCATCGATCGAGTCACCGAATTTTAAAACCCTATCAAAATTTTCTTTCTGTTGGCCGTATATTTTTTGTACGATGTAATCGATTTTTGTCGTATCATTGATATGGCTTAGTTTCTCTTTGGCCGCTTCTAATTGATTTGATTGTATTTCTTTGACACATTCGTCCGATAATATTTGATCTTTTTCTGAGAGAGTTCTCTTGAAACGTGTGTACAAAGGGAAGATTCGCTTATTGGCAATGCTTGCTGAAGATTTGTAATCGAATATGATCGAATCTTTATTCGAAAGTGGTGTTTGACTGTTTACAACTGTAATCGCACCGTGAATAATTTCTAATCGACCAATTACCAAAAAAATTAATGTCAGTGATGTTAAAAATCTTGACAGCTTTCTGCATTTGATTGTGTGTCCGATACCAATGTAAATCTGTGAAATTATTTGATTCGCAAACGAATTTCTTGACATTTTCCGTAAATAAAGTATATAAAATTCTCATCTATTGATCTGAAATCAGATTTAAAGCAATTAGTACCTATCATGACAACGATTTGGAAAACTGTTTGGTTAATTTTACTTAGTTGGTGGATGCAACAGTTGTATGAGCCAAATTGCCTAACACTATGACAGTGTGGTATTGAGAGTCTAAGAGGAAAATGAACTGAGTGAAAATAAGTAAAAAAAGGTATAAAAGAGTTAATCTTACTGTCCAAGAGTTATTGAATAGATGAATACCCACGTCGTATGTGATGAAACTCGTCGTATTTCAATTTTCAAACTTTAATTATAGGTAGGTCTAGGTACGTATTTGTACTTGAACCCTTTTCTATCATTTTAAACACATTTTAAACATTTATTTGAAGATTTTATCTAGCACTCGGATTAGGTTCACTATGCTGTTCACCAGTACTTCTAAAATTCTCTTAGGGTTAATATAGATTTCCCTACTCAAGATTACGTGATAGAAGATTTTATAGCTCAATCAGTTAAATTTCGATATTTTGTCCATTTTACTTATAACTTCTATAAAATTCATTGTATTAAAAACATTTCTTACCTGTATAAATGTTCGTAGAATATTAAATTAAAGACATTTACAGCTTTTGAAATAAGTATTTTTAAAATAAAAATTACAAACACTTTTTCATACAACGATATCTAATTTATTAAAAATGAACTAAAATTTTTTCTTTAACAAATGTTTAGTTTGAAACTTCCTATCCGAAGCAAATAATAAATATTTTTCAAAAATAAGACGAAATCGACCAGTTCGTTAGGAATTTCCCAAGTAATACTGTCCAATATGATGGGAAAAAGTACGTTTTTATTGCAGATAAATAATCAAATGAGCTTATCTATACGTTTCTGAGAAATAACGTCAACGAACACGTATCATATTGATAATTATTATCTCTATAAAAGCATTGTAATTATTCAATATAAACATAATCATTTTCTATGTGATTCTTGTTAATTAACATCTTACGTAAGGATGTCTGACAAAAAGATATGAGGGCTCGTTCTGTTATTCGTCTAAGATGTACAATGAGTCATTTATGCCTATTGCAAACTATAAACAATTTAAATTATTATACACTTTTTATACCAGTAGAAATAATGAACATCACTCGTGAAGTAAGAGACTTGAGGTTACCAATTTTATTAATCTTGAAAAAAGGTAGGTATGAGTATTACCCATGTACTAACCTAAATATTTGACTTTTACTGACATCACAATCGTGTTGATTTTAAATTTTAATTCAGTTTTGTAAATTCGGTGAAATGTGTTATCTTTTACAATTGAATCAGTTCACAAAATTTTTTATCTGTGTACAGTGCGCTTGTATTGATATTATAACAACCTAAGATGTGCATTGTGCAATCTGAAGATTTCAACTTGATTAAAAGAACGTATCTAATAATAATTACCAAGTTTAGTTGGTAAAGAAGTATCTAATTACCATCTTAGATTAGGTTCAGAATTTTATTCAAGGTGCAATACAGAATTTGTCAACGGTTAATAAGTAATTCTATGTGAAAAATTTCACTGAAAGGGTTATGAACAAATCTTTCATAAATATTTTCATCATTTATTTTGCACACTGAAAAATAAGGTGAAATGGTGAAGAAATCAACACCTTTGATTCTGATTGTTTTTGGAAATGTTACCCCTCCCCATATTCTAGCCCATCTTCCCAAGTTCTTTTCGAGGTATTATATGGTTTCTAAAGTCAGGCCTTTAAAAAAACTGCTGTAAAAAGTTTACTGAGATATAAGGTTGTAGATAATAAAATTTCCAATCGATGATATCCTTTCAAATTCTTTCTACGATGAACAGTTCGTGATATAACAAATATTTTCGTATTTTGTAGTTTGATAAGAATTTTATGATGTTAACAACAGTTCAAATTATTTATTATTGCCAACTTGAAAATACGAAAATCTCGATTATATTGAATGAAAAGAAACAGTATCGATTAGAAATTTTTTTCACTATAACTTTGCTTCTGTGTAATTTTTTTTAAGATGCATCGTTTTCGAGTAAAATGGGGAGAAATTATTTTTGATGTTCATAAAAATCACGATTTCTCAACTTTTAACCAAAATCTGCTCACTTTAGCTGGTCTCTGATCGAAAAATGCATTATTTAGTGAGGTTAAAGGTTCAATATCTCAACACTTTTAGGGAGGAAGGGCTGTTTAAAAAAATCATTTTTCACCTTCTGTAAACGAAAAACTGATTTTTTTTCAAAATGACCCTACTTTGGGAAACAGCATTTTAACTGAAACTATTTGTAACAGAGAAATTTGCTGTCCAGTTCCGATTTGAACGAAACTTAGCTAGTTTGAAAAAACATGTCGAAAACCCTCCGGAACCAAAATTTCTACCCAAGAAGTTCATTTTTGGATTTTTGGCGAATTTTTTAAAATTCGTATCGAAAATAAAATATTATGCAAGATATGATCTTTTGAAGCTATGATGGAGAAAACTAAGTTGCTAATTCTAACAAAGTGAAGTAGTTTTAGAATTTCCAGCCGGTCATTTCAAAAATTAATTTTCTTATCATTTAGGTTCTAGTTTTAATGTCACTACGAAAACATCTATTTCAACTGTCCGCCTGGAAATTCCAGCAAAACAATTATTTCAATCCATTTGAATGGATCTGAATAGAAGGAGATAGAATATTCAGCTACTGAAGTTCATATCTGACTGTTCTAGAGCATTTTAAAAATCCTGGAGAAATAAACCTGTTGCTGGAGGCTCCAGAGCGCTTAGAAAATAGGTTAAATCGATTCGGGAGACCTATATTACCATGGATACTGATTTTTGTTAAAAAACGTGGACGTATTTTCAAATTTTTAATTTTTTAATTTGTTTTTTCTTTTTCGATTAAAAACCGACCCCAAAAAAACTTTTTTTAACCGTATGGCTGGAAATTCCAGCATAACCCTTTCAATTCGTTTAAATGGGTCTTAATAGATGGAGATAAAATTTTCAGCTGCTGAAGTTCATATCCGGCCGTTTTGGAGCATTTTGAAAATTCTGAAGAAATTTATTTTTTGCTGGAGGCTCCAGTGCGTTTGAAAAATTTGATATATTGAGTAGCGAGGTCCACGTTATGTAGCTACCAATTTTTTTTTTAATGAATATCTCAAAACCAATTCAATTTTTCTAAATCCGGCAGAAAAAAAAAAACATTTTTTGGGAGTCTGCAGAATGTCTGAAAAGCATAAGATAGATCGATTTGCGTGGTCAGTATCAAGAATAGTAATCCAATTTTCTCCTTTATAGGTAACTTCAAAAGATTATGTTTCGTGAAATATTTTATTTTCGATGTATTTTTCAACTGTATAGTAGATACAAATTTTCAAAAATTCGCCAAAAATCCAAAATGGGACTTCAGCAGCTGAAAAATTTGGTTCGGGAGGATTTTCGACATCGAAACTGGACAACTGAGAAAGTTCCCTTGTAAGTTATATCACACATCCAAAATTTAACCTACTCAGAGGTGTTGAGTTGTTTTCACTCCACCTGACTGAACACGTAGCTAATTGAGCAAAAAGCAATTGATCAAAGAAAAAGAAATCACTCAAACTTCATAGAACATAATTATTTAATTGAATGAATAATACTTATTGATTATTACAGTTTTTTAAAATCTATTGTAACGTGGAAATGAAATAATTACCGAGCATACGAGGCAAACGTAAATAGAAACTTTTTATCTATTACAAAGTACGAACTACGGTAACAAGATTTTCAAAAGCATTCTTTATAGCTTGATTGATACCTTCCTGTTCTATGAGCCTCTTCAGACCAGAACCTATCATACTGATAGCCTTCGGTGTTTGATCCAATTTAACTAAATCTTTGAATGTTGCATGCTCGAGTTCAGCCAATTTCAAAGTTTGTTCTAAACGAAACACACTTTCAATACCGTTCACTCCGGCTTGAATCGATTTTGAGGTATTTTTATCGATCAATATATTGGTAACGCCGTTAGAAAGAGCTTTGATAGTCTGATGGCCGTTATTATTGCCGAAGATTACTTTAACGGTGGCCGAAATTCCGGTGAGAATTTCACTGGCTGTTTTATTATCCATGATTTCTTTCACGTCGTTAAGGAACTTTATGATGGTATTTCGAGCTATGTCGTTTTCTAGCATTTCGAGTGATTTTTCGTGAACTTTTTCAAAGAGTTGAGGATCATCGGCGTTGACAGTTGCGGTGGAAAGATTATTACCACATTCGATCTGTAAAAGAAGAAAAAAAAAACAAGATGAATTTTAATCGGCGATCAAATTCTAATTTAATATAGGTAGCTATCGAGGTTACATTAGCGAGACTTACGTTGGCTACCAAGCTAAAGCTTAGAATTAATAAACTCGCGAGGGTATCCTTTAGAATAGCCATTTTTGAAAACTTTTACGCGTTAAAATTTTTTCCCTGCAAGCGAGCAAATATATAGGAAAAAATCCGTACCACTTTGTGGTTCGTTATTGCGTTGTGGTTCATTAGCGCGAACCAAAAACACGTCCAACTGAAGTCATAAATTTTATGAATTTATGGTTTTGCTGTTTCTTCCAAAGTACAAAGTTCATTACATGATGAAGACAAATCATCCATCAGTCAGATGGTTTTGTTGATTTTGAGAAAAATATTCGTATTTATATACGATCAACATCCTCGAGGAAACCTCAATTTGTATTTTCTGTCGGGTCGCAAGCTTTAAAATGTTGTTGCGCGTTGTTTTATGTACTTTCATCGTATATCAGGTAAATATAAAAATTTTGAAAATTTTTTCGATTTTTATTCGAAGATTTAATCGAACTAGATTCTAAACCGTTCATGTAGGCAGTCAATGCTAATGGAGGGGGACTCGAAGCATATGAAGATAACCCATCGGTAGATTATTTTTGGACGACTATACGTCAAATTATGCTCCATTTTGTTGACGTATGGAATTCAGACAATCCTGCCAATACTGTGTCTAGAGAAACCCTACAAGAAATATGGTACCCTCTTGAGAGAAGTTTCAAAGATAAAATCGGATCGAGGAGTTGGATGCGTATTAGTACTCATTTCAAAGAAACTTTGACCCACCCTCAGGCTGCGGCAACATTAGAAACACTCTTCTCTTGTATTCATCGTCTATTACTTCGTAATGGTACCAAAGAAGTGAGTATAGGTTTAAGTTAGGTATATGGTGCGAGTTTTCAAAATATCGATCTAACGCTAAAAAATATTTTTCATTTTATAGGTGAAAGATTTGTATAAAGGTTTGGATAAGAGAGCAGAAGCCTGGCAAAACTTATATGATTTAAAAAAATTGTTCATTAAAGAATTTTTCAAAATACAAGAAGATGAGAAGTTGAAAAAACCCTTCAATGTTATAAAAGGTTTCTTTATTAGACAAATGAAGAGAAGCCTGGCGGACGATTCATCTTCTCGAGCAAAGCATGATAAAAATTCGGAGAAATCATCGAAAGAGGGAAAAAAATCTCAATCCAAGAAAAATAATAAATCATAATAAATTACAAAAAAATAAAAATGTTACAGGTAAACCTATTACTAAAAAATTTTAGTAGGTGCAAATATTCATAGTTTAAAAAACACGTTGTGCTTTAACATAAAATATAAAGTTTTAAATACCATTAAATTATATTCGATAACTACTTACTTCGGCTAAAAAGCCGGCTACAAGAAGTACAGCAACAAAATTCAGCGCAGATCTCATGATTACGAATTATTATCTTCGACTATGGAAATGATGGCTGCTTTATAAGGTTTTCACTTGTGTCGGCAGCTGATTTAATAATTCATCGATGTAATTTATTTCAATTTTATTTTCTCATAGAGTTATCAATTGAAATTGTAATGCGTTTCATTGACGTTTATCGATCATTAAATTTCCTTTCTAGAATACCGCTAGCGATGTAGAGAAAATTTCTCATTCCTAAACACTTATTGATTGTAATGTTGTGCTGGGTAAACACGATTTCCGTTTGTAATATTCCCTCAGGTTATGGCAAAGTACGAGTATTTACTTTTTGAAGAGAAGTTTATTCCCTGCAGCTCTTGAAGTTGTGTTCTTCATATCTCACAAGCTCTTGAGATGATGCCAACGCTATTGTAATTCATTTACAAGAAAATGCTAATAATCAATCACAATTTGAGAGTAATTGATTGGTAGTTTATAAATTAGTTACACTTTATTTGAAGAGTACATATACATGTCTAATTCAGATTATCTAAGTGGTTTTTTGAAATTAATATAGGTATGGGCACTTGATTATACATTTTAACAGAATGGCGTTTTGAAATCACATTTAAACGGATCCACTGATACTCTTGACTGCTTCAATAATTTTTCTCCGGGTACCTACTCAAAGCGAAATCGTATTGATCGATTTATTATAGCAGATGAGCGTACGAAGGCAATTTTTAATACTTTTTATTGAATCAATAGTTTTTTAAGTCATCATTACTCCTATTGTCTTCCTCTCGTAAGGGTCGGGTCTCATAAATACGATGATGTAGTTATCCTCATCCCTGCTTTGGGTTCATTTCTTCCCTCTGCATTTCTTCTTCAACTATTGCTAAACTTGAAAATTATTAGTAGTCGCTTTCAATTAGAAGAATGAAAATTTTGAAATCTTTAAAAGCTATTAAAGTGAGTGCAACTATGCTTTTCTGCTAAATACTGCATGCGAAGGTAATAAGAAAGTATGGAAAATGCAATTTCATTTTACAAAAAGCTAAGCAACATTCTCGATGAAATTGATACACTTAATTCGGAATGAGAAACAGAAAACTATGATTTTTCCTGAATGATTTTGAATATTCATTTTTTGAAGAAGTGGAAGATACTTTTAATTATCTAGCATCAATGATGGAATTTTATAACTGCCACGTTCCACAAGATGGAAAAATATTCACGAGTGAAGATGGTCGGAAATTTGAGGGGAGCTCGAATACATCCCTCCATTTGGGGAGTGGGATAGCGGAAATTTAGGGTATTTATAAGTACAATTTAAAGAAAATATGGTCCAAGCAAAACGAGGGTGAAAATTCTACGGAATACTAAAAATCATTCAAGATTTTCATCTCCAAAAATCACATTTAACTGTTTTCTGTCATACAAGTTATCACTTGTTAAATTTTCACGAACAACTGAGACAGGCTAACTCTAACTTTTGAGGGGCTTGAGTCTCCTAATGCCCATCTCGTTCTCCACTTATGGAAGTTTTTTGAAAAATTTTATTGAAAACGTTTCTTAAAATCGTTTCGAAATTCTATTTTGAAAAATGCATTTTTCGATCAGTGAAATTTTCGTTTTAATACTGTATTCCTGTGGCAAGGATGAGAAAAAATATATGAAAAATCTAATGACGTTTCGAGATGACTCGTAAAGTGTGCAGTCGAATAAGAGTGGTAAATTGGTTCTTGGTGGGGATTTTCAAACTGATAGTGGAAATTGATTCTTAAAATCAAAAAAATTTGCCAGTAAAAATTCTGACCTCTTACCTGATGATATTAATCTTTATAGGTATTTTCAAAATATCAATTCTACTTATAAATTTTTATAGTTTGACATTCTCAACCGAATTGTTTGAAATTTTCAGGGTTGATGGACCTAACGAAAAGTCATTATTTAAAATTTTTTAGGATATCTTTTCTTAGAGAAATTCTAGGTTTAAGATTTTAAAGTGAAATATGTAGGCAGAGTTTGATGACTTGGTTTTGGAGGGAGGCTAAGCCTTCAGGATGGTAATCACTATATTTACATTTAAGCTAGTTAAAAATGTTTTTGTTCGGAGGGGGGTGGAAGCTTAATTTTTAGTGTGAAATGGAAACGTATCGAATGCCCGAGCAAAGCATTTTTTTCTAAATCAGATTTTTAATGGAAAAAAGATACATTTCTCGAAGTTTAAGCTTCAGTTTTAGAATCGTTTAAAAATGATGCTAAAATTTCAATATTTTCATCAATTTTTATGATTATTTGAACGTTTTTTAAAAATTCAGTTGGTTTCAAAAACTTTTCAGCCATTTGCTAGATATTTGTTATTCACGAATAAACTTTCGGCGGGGACTTATTCAACATCTAAGAGGGCTAGTCCTCCCTGTCCCTTGAATCCGCCAAGATCTGTATGTTTCTTCAGAGGTGGAACAACGAAAAAAATGTATGTTATGTGATATACTCATATCAATAAAATAATATATTTTTTTCATGTTGCTTGACCTTCAAAATTCAAGACAAAAAAAGATATTTTACCCATTTTCCCGCTTAAAATAAGGATTTTTCATCAACCATCCTTTTTTCTCAAAATGTAGTCCTACTCTTTTGGAGTTATCTATGTTCAATTGCTCCCTCCTTATCATTACTTTTAACCTCATTTTCCTTTGATAATATCGTTAGATTATATGACAAGCTTTGAAGTACTAGAATAAAAAGATTATTCATGATCAATGGGTCAAAATTACGTTGATTTGGATGCTTTTCGCATTGATTTTCCTAAAATTTTCGAAATACAATTTTTTGCATCAATTTATGAATAAATATGTACCTAGACCTACCGATGGAAGTAAAAGATTCCTCGAGTTTTAATTATTTAAAGAAATTAATTTATGGATATGTGGTACATCTTTCAATCTCGTATTGAAGGGTAATAAAAATATTTATTTATTAAACTTTCATTTCCTTCTTCATTTCTCCTAATTTGGACCGTAAGTAATTGATAAAACTTCTATATCATAAATATGCTGCCAAAATGAGCCTACATGCTAAATTTCAACGATATTGGTAGGTAATGAGCATAGGGGTTGGACTTTCTACCGAAAGGAGAAAAATAAACGTGTCAGGCATAATCAAAAAATTGCCTCAATGGATTTCTAGAGCCATGAAAAGTGTAATTTTAGTTGCCAGAGTTTCCTTCTAAAAATACGGCTGAAATTTGATAGGCCTTCAATTCTTCAAATCATACAGCTGAACAAAAAAAATGTACACATCTCGTAGCTAGAAGATTTCAAAAATTTTACCGAAATATAAACTTTGAAAAAAAATTATCCCTAAAAATTTATTAAATGCGAAGAATATGATTATAAGTGTCTTAACAGAAGGTTATGTCTTCAAGAAATTAAAAAATGTTAGGTATATTTTTTTAAAAAGATACCTATAAGGAACTAGCGAGTTCCACTAATTTCATATATGTAACTTTGAAAAAGATTCGTATCAGTGGTATCATTTGTCTGCTACGTAACTTGAAAAATTTATTGAGTAGGTAAATACCTAATTTATGATTATGGGATTGTGATTTTGCATGCTGAATTCACCGCCGGTTCTTCATCAATTTTTCACCAGTACTTGATGGTAACTTAATTCGCTCATAATTCATTAAACTTCTTCATCGAAAATGATTAACGATGTTTACATTATAGCTTTGTTGACATTTATTGACGATTGAAATCTCTTTTTGACACGCCGCCGAACAAATACTCTTGTATAAATGATTATATGCACCTTACTCTGAAAAAATAAGTGAGATGAGATAAGTAACTCGTGAGTACAAGAAGTCTTACTTAATGTAGAAGTATGAATTTCGAATTGAATACAGTTTTTGTTTATGCAATCGCTGCAATGTTGGTAAGTACCTGCCACCTGCCTGTGTGTATAATATACTTATTTAAGAAATTTAAAAACCTGAAAACGTTACTAGATGCCTTTTTTTCTCCACAGATTCGTGCAAATGGTGCTCCATTGGATGTAACTTTTGAACAAAATTCGCATATAGATACTTCAAACCTCATTTCAAATTTGTCTGCCTCTTCTGAAGTGAAAGATAGAACGATGCCATTTAATACTAATGAAAGTACAGATACTGTAGCTTCTTTCAATAATAATTTCATCGTTTCATTGAACAATTCAACAGCTGCGGATACTTTTGAATTAGCCAAGATACAAGATATGCTCGATGATGACAATATTCAACAAAAATTGACCAATCTCATTACGTCTTTTTATTCTAATTACAAGCACGACGAAAATATTGCACAGATTTTATTGAAAAAATCCAGAACGGTAGTGTTCAGAAATAACGAAAAGAAGTTTCCAAGAATCGTTCAAAATTTTGATAAAGTCAAGCACTTGAAAAGAGACTCTTTCAATATTACAAAAACAAATTTAAAAACTAAAGAAGACCGTTCAGAATCTGAGCACAATGCTAGCAACACATATTTATCAGAAAACGGTTTTGAGCATAATTTAGAAGAACGGGACCTGTCGAAGGGAAGAGACGTGGTACTAGCTCCATTTTTATTTGGTAAAGAGAAACCATGTAAATATCTCAGTGAAAATCCACACATAGATTTTGAAAATGAGAAAATTTAATTTATTTTATACATTGTAATCTTAAGGAGATTATTTTTCTGCGATTTACTTACTTATATGTTACAAGTAGCATAATTTTGTATAGTCAAGTTAAAAATTTCGATGTCACAAAGGTTTTAATAAATTCATTAATTTCTCAACTCGATAATATTTATCAGAAAAGTATGTTGAAAATGTAATTGACTTTTATCAATTTAATTCAAACAAAATTTAACAATTATCATCATTATTTTAATGAATGGAAGGTAAGCAGCTGAACCGTTGAAGTGATTACCAAAGGCTAGAAGTATAAAAAGTGTTAATTAGGCAGATATAGGCACATTTCAATGATCAATGAATGTTTCAAATTTTTAAGGTGCATGTTGTAAGAAACATTCAAACTATAATTTTTCAATTACGGCTAATAATTTGATGTAAATACGTAAGTAACTACCTATCCCCGTAAGAATTTCAATTATCTACTAATTAATTCGCCTTCTAAAATATCACATAAGTATTCTTAAATAAAAAACTCATATTTTTTTACAGATAAATTGAACAAAAAAATATTCCCGCAAAGAGATCAAGGGAGCACCTAATATTTCCATCGTATCCAGACCTTTCTACAAATTTTTGTAGGAAGAAACGTGGCTTGGCTAATCAATCATGTGTTTCGCCATCCTTCTGCATAAAAAGATTAGCAGCTCGTGAAAGTGGTTGACTTTGAGCTCCAAACCCAACATATAGAATTTTATAACGCTATCTAAAAGGAGGAGAGGATGTTCAAGATAGGGCAATATTGAAAAAAAAAACATTTGGTTCTTGCACCCGAAATGGCGTGTGTCTTTTCAATTTATGCATTTCCATAGTGAAATTTTATTTCGATCTTAGACCACTTTCGGCACTTTATCGGACAATTAAAGAGTTACAGTTCTCAAAATTCGAAATATTATATTTTTCTACAAAAAAAATGTGGTTAAGTGCATAGGCGTCACCACATGGTGTGCCGGGTGTGCCGGGGCACAGACTGCTTATTCCGGAATTTTTTCTCCTAATGCAAATGTTTCAAAAATTCAAAGTAAATTTCTCATTTTCCAAAGAATATATTTCTATAAGATTCTGAATGAAATTAATCTTCAATCAAGGGACAACACTTTATCGACTGTCACAAATGTGACGACACGTTTATGATTTTACATCAATTTTTTTAATGGTCTAAAAATACTGCGAAGAGAAGCTTGAAGAAACGACTTTTTACATAATTTAAAATTATTTTATATCTCCCAAATATTAAGTACCTACAACATTGTTGCACTGCGGTTTGGTTGTGTGCAAAGGAGAAATTGTGAGGGTTTAAAATTCCTCCCAAGACTGAAAAAAAATGAATTTTTCGAAAAAATTAGACTATTAAGACCATCAATTTGTATAAATTACTCAATTTCCAAAAATAGAGTATTTGAGGATTAAAAGTATTATTTTTTCAAAAATTTTCGCCCGGTCTTTGCTCGAACAAACATACAAATTAAATCTCGGGGTTTGCTAGCATCGAAAGTTTGAACTCAGCTCTGAAGTAGTTCAACAAAACAGAGAGACTTTTCTAAAAAAAAATTATCACCCTGGGGGAAGGAACAGTCGTGCCTATAAACTTTTTCATATGAACATTTCGAATTTCACGTACAAATTGAGTAAAACATGGAAAACGAAGGGAGAGAAGACCTTAGGCTGGTACTAGCCCCGGGTACTACATATTTTTAATTTGGGACAGATGACACTAGTAAAATTTTGACACCACCTAAAAAAAAGATCTGGCGTCGCCTATGGTCAACCGTCTCTTGAATTTAGATCGAAATAGTTCAATGATCTTGTGTGGCAGTGTTGCCAATTTCATTATTTAATAAAAGTTGAAATCATCAACCTTTCTCATAAGAGTGTAACCTCAGCGTAGGCCATAACCTGAAAATCACTACTTACGTTTTACATTTAATTCTTCAAACTCTGCTAATCATCTGATTGGCTAAACACATCAGAAGATGGATTTTTGCATGACTAAAAATTTCTATTTTTCAAATTTTTACCCTCACCACCTCAACTTCATTTTTTGGAATCGTGTGAAATTGTTGGCCTTTCTAGCGCCTACCTGGTCATCATTTTGTGGTTGTACGTTTGTTCTTTCATTGTAAAATTTCACTATTCAGTGTACTATTAAAATTACTTTCTAAGTTTGCAACGCGACTCCACATTGCCAAACTATCGAACCATTTCGAGATGAATCCATTTTTCTCAACTAAAAAAATAGGCCCAGAGATCTACCATATAAAACCATGATTTGAGAAAATTTTTTTGTTTTCAAAATTGTTTATTGCTCTATTACCCCCTCCCCAGCAAAGTAAAACTTTGAGGATAAAAAATTTGTTCAAATTGTGATTTTGAGTGGTGGACCTTGTAAAAGACAACTTTTACTGCATTTTTGGTTTCATACAAAATTTGTCCATCTTCACTGTTTGAAGGGGCTTATAAAATTAAAATGAATGATGCCTCTTCAATAATGAAGATAGGCAAAATTCGTACATGACAAAATTTGTAGGAAAAATTTTTATCTAGGCCTGTTTCTTGAATTGATGATTGGATCGAAATTTTGAAATTGCTCATTTATTATATTTTTAGATTCCTGTACAGTGCTATCTATGGGGAGTAGGGATGTTTCGTGTGGGACCAGTTATGAAATGTTGGTTTCCTTTTACCTACCAATAGTCACTTTAGTGATAGGTATAGATCCCTACAAAGGATCGTTCTTTCGGACGTAGGAATTAGCCTGGTTGTTGAAAAGTGACTTTCCATTTTCTTACTCTTTATTAAATGGTTAGTTTCAGCACTTTGGTATGATTTTGGATTTCAAAATTTCAAATCAGTTAATGAAAAAAATTATTTTATCATTCTGATGGCAAAATACGAGTAGTTTATAGGTAAATTAAACTTGTTTTTGAGGCTCTCATTATATGTATGATATTATGAAAGAAAATTAAACATTCCATGCGATTCGAGAAAAAAAAACAGATTATATGAGTAGAAATTGGATCTTAAAATTATTTGAACCTGTATTATATTCATTTATTTAGTTTTTTTCGGTAGGTAGATAATATTTACATAATAAAACTACTCTTAAACACTAACCAATATTTCAATCTTTTATATGTACCTACTTCCTTTGGAAACTTTATTAAAAGGATTTATTTTTATTTCATCAATAATTATCATCAAAATACTTGTAATATAATTCAATGTCGAAAACTACTGAACATTGAGATTTGTTTTCAATGTTATCCAAGCGGTATTAGCCAAGTTTACCTACTCAGCAAAAACACTACGACCCTTAAATGTCTAAGAGTAATTCTCAACGACTTTCCTATTGTGATATTCGCACATCAAATACTTTGTTGAAAATTGTCAGGAACGCATGCCTATTCATCTTCGTACTGAGAAAATCAGACGTTATTATGTAAAACAATTCCCCCTACTAGAACTTTTACACTTCATTTAACATTCAAAGTCCTCTGCAATGAGCAGCTCGAACTTCTGTAGAGTTCTATCCAACAATAAGAAGTACATTATGAAAACCGACAATGCACCTGGGAACTTCATTACGATAATTCACTTTACTTTTTTATCGAGCTATCAATATACCGACAATGACTGCACGTGTCGGGTTGTATCATCAACGAAGGAAATTATTCACATTTGTAATGCGATCCTTTGACATTTATTATCCATTATGATTTGTTCCAATGTGCCGCACTAGTTTGAACAATTCCCTATATAAATGAATAAAAATTTGAATTAAGGAAATTTCTATCCTAACGTGTGAAACAATGTCGTTGAAATTGAGTTTGATATTTGTTTGCGGACTTTTCGCTTTTTCAGTAAGTACCAGATGATATTAAATACTTATTATGTTTCATTTATAAAAACACCTCATTCGTATTGATCTCGATTCTCATCAGATCCGTGTAGATGCCACACCAGCAGCCACCGTTCTTCAACAAGCCCTAGCCGAAGCCGCACCGGATTTCCCTTTGGCTTTGCGAGCTTCCGGAGAGATATTCACAGCGATGGCTTTGGATGCGTTGGCGAATAAAGAGACAAATGCCATAGTACCAATATGGAAATCGATAATTACCACATTAACTAATCCCAAAGGAGCTGAAACGTTCAGGTTGATTATGGCCAAGGTGAAAGATATCATACAAGATGATAATTCGCAGCAAACGTTGATCAATATATTTGCAACGTTGTATACCTGTTTGTCTTATGAAGTTGGCGAAAATGGCGTCAAGTTCCCGTGGAAAGAAATGAGACGAACAATCTACGGGCCTAATAAAAAAGTTTTCTCCGTCATGGCAAACAGTTTCTGGGAAATATCACGAAATCCTAGTACCAAAGATAAATTCGCTATAATTGTGAATTTTGGAGAAGATACATTGCAAAAAGCGGAGCAACAAGGTTCATCATCAGTATATAAGAGATCTGCGAGGGATGTTGATAATTTGGCTGAAGGTGATTTGATGGGTTTATTGGGTACAGGAAATCCTAAAACTGAACTTATGGTAGATAGTTCAGGTAATGCTGTCACTTTCTGATTTGCACACACATCTTTATATTTATTTTCTCAATATTAAATTAAACGAGTGATTAATGACGTACAACTTTATTTTTACCCACGTAAGTATACTGCATTGAGTTAAAGAGTCGAATGCATCTACTTCCTCATCTCATAAAAATTCAAACAATAACATTAAAACTGAAATTTGTCAAGTACTTATACGTCATATGAACTTCATCGCATTACATTAATAATTACGAAAATAAATTTTACTATTCATTACAAAATAATATAAAATTATCTGAAACTTCCATCATTTCTTTAAAAATTCTACAATTTTTGTACTTTTCGTAAAGAACTTTCAGCATCTAGGGTATAATTAATTAACAGAAAAATGATATTCAATTTTTTAACACGAGTTGTTTGCTTCAAATATCTTGTAAGTACATTGCATGAAAGTCGCTGAAACTTGAAATAAAAACAAAATAACGAAATCGTGATGGATAGAGAATGGAGACTTGAAAATATATAAATTAATATTCTGTAGCAATTCTAAGCTTCTACCAACTTTAATTTGATTCTCCTACTCGGTTATTTTATCAAATGGAGAGTCATGCACTGTTAGACCATCACAGTCTTTATGACCAAATCCCTCTCATGATCCAAGCTTTTAATTCTATGAACGAGTGGCTGAGAAATTTCCAGTTGGAAAATCGGAAATTTTTTTTAAAAAGGCCATAGCTCATGGGTTCGTGTCAGTCATCCATATGCTGTTAAATAGATAAGACAAAACCACGAGGGTTATAAAAACGTAAAGTAAGAGGAAATTGTTGTTCAAATGTTGAGAAATAAATTCAGCGATGGTAGAAATAGGAATTTTCCACCCGGCGAACTTTTTTCAGGCCACCCCTGTTACTTGTAACTCACACGAATGCAAACACTGAACCATCCATCTCACACATCCCCTCCCCCGCTCTCCACAGAAAAATTCATCAACAGTATTTAAGACGTATGAGCAAAAAGAAAATAATTAGTGCCTGAGCAAATCATAAACCAAAAATTTTAGAAATTTCAAATCTCAAAAATGTTAATCATTTTACATTTTTTGGAGCATTTTTGTCTATTTTTTTCACTTAGGGGCCTTGAAAATCTGCCGATTTATAAAATCTATCACTCTATTTCTCCCTTTCCCATTAGACAAAATTAAGCCACTGCTGAAATCACTTCAACAACAACTACGTTTTTTTATGAAGTTTGTGCAATAAAAAAAATTCAACTTCTAAAACTCATTTCTTATAAATAAAGAGAATAATATTCATAAATTGTCCAAGCGAGGTGAGAGTGAAATGTTGATAAAATAAGATGTTTAAACGATTTTACCGCCCAGGTAACCGTTCACCCATTCGCCCTTGCTATGCCACTGAAGTTCAGAATTGCATTTTAGAATTTGAGAGACGCAAAGTATGTTTGAAAATGCATTTAATCACCTTAGAAACATGAATAAGGGAATAAAAGCTCTAGAAATGTAGAAAGGCACGATCGTTTAGAATTTAATTGGTAAGAAAATCGTTGAAAAATGATGAAAAAATGTATATAAAGTGTTGACGAAGTTAGCTCAGTATTTTAAAGCCTTAGGAACGAAAAAAAAAAAAAAAAGAAAAAAAATTCCAAACTAGATTCATTACCTCTCTGGGGACATAAAATGATGAAAAAATCGGTATAGTAAAATGTAGTTTACAGACCTACTGACGAAAGAATGAGCATCAGTTTAACCCTATAGTTCGCACTCATGGAAAGAATTTGAGGAAAATTTTTTTCGCAAATATTCCATCCATGGGCATTTTACTAAACACAAAAACATCATAAAAAAATTTTCAAGCTCATAGGGTAGTTTTTATGGAATGTACACCACAGTGTACATTGCGAACGACTCGTACAATGTGAGAGTGTGGGAATGAAATTTTTTATTAGAATGAAGTACGAACGAGTGAAAGGGAGAGAGAAATCAAATCAGCCACTTTTCCAATTCCCAACAAAATCATTTTGTCAAGCATAAAAAAGCGGGGATCAGTGCAACAAAAGTAGTTTTGCACTGCGCATACGTTCTGAGTTGATTTCCATTACTTTTTGTTACCAACACTGTTGAAGCAAACAAGAAATAATAATTTGTGTGGGTTCGATGTAATACTAATAATGCACGTGAAATGATATGCGCAGTTCAAATTGATACTTTTATTTCTGACGAATAGTTTGTGGGCTTGGTTAGTACCATTAATGTAAGATTTATGGACAAGTCTTCTTTCAGAGTAGCTCTTTCTCTAGATTGAAACTGATACCACTATATGACTGGGGGGGGCAGTGCAGACGCCGAAAGGATCCCCTCATAACATTCCTTCCCATTGATGTATGGGGCTGGTTTATGAATATATCATGAAACTTTTGATCTTTTTTATTGATTTTAATGGTTTTCTATGGCACCTAAACAGATTTTGTTGATACTCCCACCTCCCCACAAAATAAAACAAAAATGACCAAAATTTTCAAAATAGTGGTCCCCCATGATATTTTTGAAAATTGTACAGCATTATTCTAAAAGCTTATTTAAAAATGTTCAATAAGGAAGTTACATAGCATATTGTTGGCATTTTTTCATGATATTTAGAAGTCCCTCCTGGGTAGCGATTCATTGAGTACCTATGCTTCAATTTGATTATATATTCTTCAGAGCGTAGGCAAATCGAAGAGGCGCGAGGGCCAAGTCCCCTAGATGTTGAATTAGCCCTCTTAAAAAAAATTTTTTGTGTACTTACGCTAAATTTCATACAAATGATTGAAAATGTTTTGATTGAGGAAATGTTTGAAAGATCTTAAAAACTGATGGAAATATTGATACCTACTTTAGCAAAATTTAGAAATAATTCTGCTACCAATCTTTTTTTTCCTTGTAAAATTCACAAAATTGGTGCTGAAACTTCGAGAGATGCGGTTTTTTTTGTTTTTTTTTTTTTTTATTTAAAAGGTAGCAAGATGTTTTGCTTTCCCACACTAGGGGCCTAGCCTCCCTCCTCCAAACCACTTAACTTCGCCTATACTTCAGAATCCTTATCATATGAGGTAGGTAAAATTATTTTGTTTGGAATTAAATTTTAAAAATCTTAGTTTTAGACTAAGATGAACATTTTTCGTTAGTCTTTTAAAAAAAATTCGAAAATTTTTCATAATCCAGCTGCTTAATTTGTTTTATGCTATTCCTACATACTTTAGAAACACAATTACACATTTACTTTCAAATATTTTTGTATTGATATCAGTCAAATCAATAATCACGTTTTTCATCGGATACCCAAGTAATTTGCCCAAAAATCCCATTTACCTCTACAAGAAGTAGATACTTATTGCACTATTTTCAAATTACTTGTGTTTTGTGCAAATCGGTTGATTTGTTTGTACCGGCTTTTGTCAGTGAATTTCAAAGGGATATCTTATGTCAATAATTTTTATGCGTTATTGTACGTATAAATTATCATGAATAGAGAAAGATGAATGCCTAAAATAAAATTATTTAATTGCTTTTTTAATAGTTTCAGTTTTACGCCAATTGTCGGTTTAGAGTCAGTATTTACCTGTAGAATGTAACATAAAACACTATAAAAATTGGTATGGATGCCTGGTTTTGTAAGTTGACACGCAGTAACGAATAAGTATGTCTTCTGTTTTGTGTGTAATTTTTATTTATGCCAATTTTAGATTTTTCGTAAGTACATGTTTTACTTTCAATTACAAGCATCATATACAATAAATATTACTCATATTTGATTTATTCAGATCCACGTGAGCGCTTTTCCAACGTACGCCCTTGAACAATTAGATGAAATTACGGATATTTCAAGCCATATATTGAAATTCGATGCGTCGAGAAATGATGTGGAATTAATAATTTCAACAATGAATAAAAACCCAGAAGCTGAATCCCAGATGGAAGAATCAAAGAAACCAGATCCCAATCTCTTAAATGAATTGTATTCTTATTCAATTTACGAAATAGGTGATCACAGAGATAAAAATATTCCGACATTGGGATTTAATATGGAAGAAATTGAATCGTACTGGTATACCAATATCGGTAGGAAATATGATGAAATTGTGAATTCTGGTGAATCTGAATCTATTAAAGAGCAACGAAGGATTTTTCCTGCGACCATAGAGGACAGATCGCGGTCAGTGAGCGAAAATGTACCTAGAGATTTGGTTACAAGGCCAGCGGTGTTTGAAAATCAACTATTGCCAGATTTATCTTCTGAAAATGATGTGGAATTTCAGTTAGGCATTGGAAAGAGAACTCAGGCGATAAATGATCAATTCTTATTCAAAGAGAATCATAAAAAACCCGAACTCCCACCTCCTGATACTGTCAAGAAATCATAATTTATGATTTTATATACTATTTTTAACTGACGCACTTAGGTACCTTTTTCATTGATTTTCATTTATCAAATAAAAAATTACATAGCTCTATGGGCAGTTGGCATTAGAGCTTGAAAAAGATTATTCGGTATTTGTAACATTAGTCTTACTTCGCAGTTATATGTACTTCTTAATTGAAGTGATCTGAAGTAAATGCCTGCTTTTTATTAACGATTTGACTTCATTTTTTACCAATTGTGCTAAAGTTATAGCAAAGACGTTGCGAAAGAGGGGGTCAGAAAGCTGGTAAGCGGTTGGTGGTCACTCTCCAAAAAATGCTGTCGTCTCCCTGACTCCACTAAACATTTCTCATTTTATTTTATAAAATTTCCTACTTTACAAGCTCTGCAAAATCAGAGGCAATTAAATGTGCAGCCTATTCCGTGCCATCCTAATTTTCAATCGTAACGATGCCTTTGATTATTAGAGATGAAATGTAATATATATATATAAATTGAACTTTTTCCAACCGATTTTTCAAAACTTTACATACTTTATCCCTTGAATTGATTCCATTCCTGCATTTCAGAAATAAAGCAAAAATGTCGAAACGATTAAATCGGAGATATAAATGTACCTAAGCCTGTGTTTTTAAAATCAGTAACCAAGAATTGTTCAGTTCCAGTGGCAAGTCGAAGTTTTCCAAATGTATTCAAGATGTATGCAGGCCTATAGCTGCCCAACTTTGAATTTTATCCCCATATTTTACTTAAAATTAATGATGTATCGTAGCTGTGTTGCTAATACCTAAATTACAATTTGAAAGTCATTCTAATGATTTATTTTGAATACCAATTCCCACGCTAGTTTGATGTACCTACCTAATGTTCACACAATGTCAAACATTATCAGTTTATGTTTGCGGCTTCGATTACGATGAAACATTTTCAAAAGCATAAAGTATGTTCCTGTATCAAGTATTGCCAACGTTTTTCTTTTTTCGGCAAATTTTCATAAACTGTTTTGCCGCTACACAAAACATTTTACTCGTTTGTATGGAACCGGTACACATACATACGCACCATGGTAAACAGCAATAGGAAATGTGTCAATTGACTTGAAAGGTTGTCATTAACTTATCCCTTGAAATGATATCTGATGGACATGCATTCAAAGATATAGGCAAATTAGGTAGATAGGTAATAGGTGCCCATTTTTAAATAATGAAAAAAATTTCAGTAGCACCCACCTTAGTTTATCTTTACCGGATTTCCCCCTTTATTTTAGGTTGAGTAAAATTGTGTGCGTTATGTTCGATAGTTGTTTCAAGTAAACACGAACCAGAAAGTTTTCACACCAATTTTGATAACTTTTTTTGTCATTTAGGGGGTTGAAATTTTATTTTTTTTTAAATATCTCGTCTCGAATGGGTTCTACGTGAAAAATAGTTCAATTATTATTTTTTCAATAGGAGATATTGGTATTGAGTTGGGGCGATGAATATTCATGAAGCATTTACATGTACGAAACACGATTACAATACAGTGCGTAAAAATTGGATTGTTTTGCAAATTTCTCAATTTGCGTAGCCTGTATACAAGAAATAACTCTTATCAAAATTAAAAAGAATCGAAATTCCTATTGGGAAGGATATAGAAATTCGAAATCGAGAAATTTTGTCTGTATGGACTATATCAATCAAATAGTTCTCAAGTCGCCTGAAATCGATTGTCTGCCATTCTTTGATACACCCAAGTGGGTAAGGCCAACACGAACGTGTTCTCTATGCCTATAGAATCAGGATGGTTTCTAGGGAGGTCTTTCCATATATGTTGGTAGCTATTACAAAATTTTGATTTTTGAACCGTTCTCCCTTGATAATTCATTTTGGTGGGAAGAAAGAACTGAATAACTTTGTTCATTTTATTCTAACACTAAGATCCTCACCAAATAAATGATATTAACGCGTGTCCCAAGAACTCTCATCTTCTTATAGATTATTGACAGTAAAAATGAAAAAATTGAATTTTAATCGAAACGCGACCAAATTGATAGTTTAGACCTTAACTCGGTTATATTACCAAATTGAAGTAATCCTAGTAAATCACTATTCAAAAGGCATCCTCAAAATAAAGCGAAAATAACTAAAATTTTCATAATAACAATCCCCCCCTGGGTACCTTTGGTTTCAAAATTGCACAGAATCATTTTAAAAGCTTGTGTAAAGATGTTTAATGAGTCTTGAACCCAAAGGACTTCGTAAGGAGAAATTGTATGACATATTTTTGGCATTTTTACTTGATATGTAGTCAGCCATACCTTCGCCTTCCTATGGATGGGTTTTGGATTTCAATTCACTAGAATTGCTTTAATTTGATAATATATACGAGTTTTAACGGCCACATGATTAATTTGGTCGCGATTCGATCAAAATTAAATTTTTTTCGTTTTTACCATAGTAATCTGATGTTTGAATTCCACAAGAAATGGAGTTTAGTTTTGAACCAAAATAAACAATAGTTGGGCTTTCGAAAAAATTCCAAATTTTATTAAAATTGGTCCTCCCTTACTATACGTGCTTGTTTGGGGTGCGTGGCTAAGCCAGGCTCGTGATTGTAACAAAGGACATTTTCTGATAGGGAAATACAGCCACATGCCGCTGAAATCTCATAATAATGACGATATTTTTCACGCAGCACTCATTAGGGGTAAGATGTTTTGAAAAATTAAAATTTTAATTCCCTTTGACCCTCACCTACCGCAAAAAAGTGCTATCTTCGATGGAGACAACATTGATTTTCTTATTTGAGAAAGAAGGTACCCAACGTATTCCAAGAACAATCCGTGGACCTACCAGCGTAACACATGTACCAGTGTCCTTTTTACACAAACTGCAAAAAATACACTTCGTGGGCAGTCCTAACCCAAATTTCACTCTGCACTCTTCGTTCAGCGTTCTCATTTAGTTAACGTTAGTATACATTACTTAACTAGGCCTACTTATACTTAGGCCCAATTCACATATTTAATGTTATGACACTTAGGTAACCATTTTACAACCAATACATTCTTGTAAAATGATTATGAATAATACTTAGGGTCCAAAAATGTTTGAATAATTTGTTGTGCAATGACCTGAAAAACTTTTTTTCTTCAACAAACACTGAATCGCAAAACATTCATTGGAAATGTCTATAGAAAAAACTGCTGGAATTTTATTGAGCTCCTCTTTCCAGCTTTATCGCAATTTTTCAATTTCTAGAATCAACGACGCGGCATGTTCGACACTATTATCATTCGCATTTTATAACTATTATTCAAAGGTGGGAATTCTCTGTGTTTTATTACTTGTTGGCGAATGTTAACGCACAGTTCAAAATTAATCATTCGGATGATTTATTTTATTTTTTTATTTTTTCATAAAAGAACCGAAAATGATTACGTATAAGGTCCTCGTTTTACAGACACGATCATTTAAAAAAAAAAAATGAAAATTATTCGTATATTTAAAAAGTATATAGGTTTTATTGACTTAAATTGATAATTACAATATTGGTGCTTTGCGTTGTACCTTCGCTATGAGAGGTTTTTTTTCAAACAAATAATAATGAAAATAGAGAGCATTCTGTTATCGTGAAGTTATGCTTTTTAAATTGCATTCTCTTCTTTTTCGCCAACTTATTGTCATGTGGGTAAGTACTGGTACTATGGATATTTGATACGTATGAGAAATAGATATATTTCGAAGATTAAATAAGCCTTCGAAAGTACTTTATATGAAAATTCATTCGGTACTGTTTTTTGTTTCTGTAGGTTTTTGCGTACAGTATGCCAACAAACAACTTTATTAAACGCGATTCATCCACAAATGCTTCAAATCTCTCCTCAATGTTACAAAATTCTGAAAAAATAACAATTTTTTTATCAGAAGCTGCAAAAAATGAAGAAAAAAATATATCCAATATTCGGAGATCAATATTCATCCCAATTTCGGACTTGAAACATGTCGTAACAATCAAATTAACTATTACTAAAATTCAAAATATGATCAATGAAAATAAAATTGTTGGTAACAATTCTGAAACATCGGCGAATCTCTACAAAGATGAAACTTTCGACAGTTTGGAAAAAAATATCGAGTCTGAAAAGAATAATTCGCCAACAGAACATGAGCTGGATTCCAGAGCTATCAAAGAAAACAGAAACTACAGAAGGAGAATTTTACGTAAAGCGGAGTGTACACCTCATGTTAGTCCTGGATATGCTGCTGGAAATAAAATTATCATTTGTGATAAATTGTCTAAAACATTTCTGTTTTCTAAAGGAAAACGTGAGACAGAGTTAAAGGATCCTAGTGAT
Organism: Ferrisia virgata; assembly: GCA_900060175.1. Taxonomy (NCBI): domain Eukaryota; kingdom Metazoa; phylum Arthropoda; class Insecta; order Hemiptera; family Pseudococcidae; genus Ferrisia; species Ferrisia virgata. The sequence continues at coordinate 65,656 of FIZR01005984.1, forward strand.
AGTAAAGATGGTATCGAGAGTTCATAAATAATTCGTATTTTGTTGGTATATTAAGTAGGTATGTACCGATGTAATGTGCATGTAACTTATATTATACCAAGGTATACTTACATTAATTTGATATGTAGTTATGCCTACGTATTTATCTACTAGTAATTTATTTAGGTTCCAAAGTTCGTACAAATGGTCAGCTTCAATACAGAATTTTTTTTCTTAAATAGTCAAACTAAAGAGCTCTTTTCGGAGCAACAGATGACACTAACAAGTTATTCAGCAGCGCGATGATAATCAATAAAAATATGTAAAATTTTTTTGTAATTTTATTACATACAAGCCTGTTTTGTTAATATCAATAAAACTATTAGAAGTTCATTTAATTCACAATTCATGGCAATTCTTGTTCATTAAAATGCTCGCCGAAAATCATTATGACCATTGTAATGTTTATGTTCAAGTTTATGATGTGTTTTGTATCACCACAACCATTACTGTATATTAATTATACGTTTAATAACTACAATATTTATTTGACTTTAATTGATGATTAAAAGCATTGTTTTAATGCATCATGTCATCATTAAAAATTTTTCAAGTACAATGAATTCATTAATGAAGACATGAAATAATAAAGCATTTAGTGCACCCACAAGTTACTTAATTAGTTGATCATTGATATTTCTCAATGTCGTACACGATGTATCAATTAAATTTGATTTGTTTTGGTGGATTTTTTGCCTTTGTGGTGAGTATAATGATACAGAAATGCGCCTGTCATACCATTTAAATATGTTGATAGATTTTAAATGAACGAGAGGAGTAGGCAGAGCATTTGCAGTATTTTTTCATGTTTTTCTCAACCATGCGTCAAACGATAATTTTTCATAATTTCACATACATTGATAATCGAGGCCAAAACAAAAACAGATGGGTAACTCACCTCTTTCTTCTCCCTCCTAGAAAGAAAGCTGCGAGTTTTTCGGTAAAATTATGAAATATTCGAAAAAATTGAAAGTTTGACAATCGGTACATTTTAATGAAAATGGGGAAAGATGTGTTAAAGTATAGAATTAAAATATTTTTTGTCATTATTTTCTAAAACTTTTCCACCAGTACTTTAAGAAATAAATTTCCATTGAATTTTTCCTTTCATAACAGTAATTTTAGTTAATGAACTCAAAAAACTTGTGAAAATTGAAAACCTACTTTTTTATTAACAAAACTTCAAAATTTGCTCTTTTTAATCGTTGAAAAATCCCCTTTTTTAAATTTCGACTTCGAGTCGTTCAGCCATACCTACATGTCTTATATTATTCACTTCATTTTTGTCACTGAGAAAAACATTCTCCTCCTCCTATCCGGTGAACGTTCCCGGCTTTTCAAATTTACCCATTATCGAATATGAGTGAAAAATTGCCAAAGATTAAGTTGAGAAAATGAGCTCGTTCATTTGAAAAAATTAGCTGCCTCCCCTCATGTTATCTGCAGCATCCGATACTAGATCTAATCCAAAATTTCTAAAAATAAATGACTCATATGAGTTTTTCTCTTATCTATTTCAGAAAAATCAGAAATTGAATTATTATAGTTTTTCCTGTACTAACTTAAATTGGTGTCACTTTCAGATAAAAAACGTGGCTTGTTGTGTAGGAGTACCGGATCATTGCCCGAAAGATCGAATTGATTTTCGTTTGTACACCAACCGGTGGGTTAACAAATTTTTACTTCTCTATGCCATTATTAGTACTGTACCCCTTGCTTACCAAAAAAAGAAATATGTTGCTCAGGCGTACTCATAGATAGGAGTGATTTGAATTTATTTTAATAAGCATAAGTAAATCCAGTACCTACCATTATTATATTGCGTCAGATGTCACAACATAATCGCAACAAACATTTGCTATTTTAGTCGTATTCTCTCTCTCCACCATCTTGATGTTTTAAAGTGGAGACAGGAGAAAGAGAATACAACTAAAATAGCAAATGTTTGTTGCGATTATTTTGTTACATGTGACGCAAAATGTTCGTTTCGAAGAGTTTTTTTTTAGCGAATACAATAACTTTTTTAATTTTTTTAGTTTGATGACTCGGGTGGGCTAAAGGTAGGCTAAGTGAATTTTCAAGTGGACCTGGCTCATCTGGGGCCCACCTGCTGATTACGGTCCTGCTTTTAGTGGTTTCAGCTATTCCAATTTCAACCTCTATCCTTACCACTCCACCAACAAGCGGATAACTTGAGAGCAGAGTCGTATAGCAAGGAGGAATTCCCTCTTGCACCCAAAGTGAAAAAGCTGCGAGTTATTCGAATAAATGATGCGTTCAAGTACAAATTTTTGAGCTTTTTGTTCATATTTTCAAAAATTTTTGCCCTCGCTCACTTGAGCGATTTTTTTTCTACTATTTTCAAAAACAAATTCCATAAAATGTGTTCTTCCCTAGAAGAAAAGTGTAGTCACTGAACTCAAAAAACTTGTGAAAACTGAAAACCTTTCATTTTGCTCCTTTTGGTGGTTAAAATCCCTATTTTTTCAAAATTTATGTTTTCCAACCCCCTGCCCCCAGTAAACATAACTTTATTACCTTAACTTATTGTCAGAAAAATAAGTCAGTTCACCCCCCTTACCTCGTTGTAGTGCATCCGTTTTAAATACCGTTTGTATTTTCACATTATAAAAATCGAACAATATGGAGTATTTATTCAGTTTCAATTTAATTTTTTTGTTCACCAAAAAATTTTTGAGCCTGTATTTCGGCCACTCATTCTTTATTCTCTGGTTACGCCCCTGACTAAAAGGTAAGTTTAAGGCCCTTACAAAAACCACTCGTATATTTATGCCTTTTTCCAGTTGACATTTTTCCACTGTCCGACTGGGAATTCAAAGAAAACTACTTCTATGTTTGGAATAGCATCCAACAGGTTCTGACCATTCTGGAGCATTATTAAAACTCTGAGGCATTTAAATTTTTATCAGGCTCTAATTTTTTTTAGAAATGTTCACGCGTTGTCAATTTGTGAATTTTTTGATTAATTCTTTATTTTTAGGATTTAAAAATGACTCAAAGATTCATTTTTCAAGTGCTCCAATGAAAATTATAGGAAAATTACTTCAATTCATCAGAATGATCTGTTATAGGCAAACAAACATTTTCAGCTGCTGAAGTCAATTTTTGGCCGTTTAAAAGAATTTTCAAAATACCAGAGAAATAAATTTTTTGCTGAAGGCTCCGGAACGCCTGAAAATTGCTATAGGTTGATTCTCGAGGTTTATATTAGGCAATAACAAAATTTTTGTGAAAAAAATGTCACCGTCTGAGCCATTTCTCAATTTTTTAAAATTTTGTGAGAAAAGAATTTTTTTGAAGCATTTAATAACGTGTAGAAAATATTATAAATCGATTCATAGGGTCAATTTTAGGTCTTGGCTGTAGATACTAGAACTGCAAGATGCCCATCTGTTAGTCCCAAGGGTAAGGGGAACCAACAATTAGTTACTCACGGTTTATCCTGTAGAGGCGTTGATCATTATATCTCAGCTATTGTTTAGAACTTTGGAGCAACTCTTCCCTAAAACAAAACTAACAATACTATATGACTTTATGGCAACGCATATAAACTCCAAGATCACAAACAATCAAAATGTAGAAATTTCAGAACCTGCCTTTGTGAGATTTAGAGATTAGCGCTCCTAACGGCTACAGTCGCGAACAATTTGGCACAGGAATTTCCTATACTCCTTTCACCGCTGTGACCTGCAGATGAGCATCTTGTACCTAGTTCTAACGTTTATAGTGGTAACCCAATTGTCTTTATTATAGCTTTTGTAGTACATATTTTGTGAAATATTTTATTTTTGCTGTATTTATCAGCTATAAGTAAGGTTTTCTTGTGAGCACGATTCAATTAATCTTTTGAATACGCAGAAACAGAGCAAACCAGTCATATCATTCGTTTGATTTAGAAAACAAAAATACAATATTAAAGGCTAAATTCTATCCAAATGCTCCAGTAAAATTTATTCTTCACGGATATACAGGAGGAGCTGGAAATGAACTCATGCAAAAGCTTATACATGGTAAATAAATCAAGTGGTCATAGGCGCACCCAGAAATTGTTTGAAGGAGGTTTTTAACATAAAAACTCGAGCATGAGAGGGTAAAATTTTGAAAAAAAAAATAGTGTTTTCAAAGTATGAAATGGGCATTTCACAGAGTTTGGGGTTTGAAGTCTCATTAAGAAAGTTATAGTTTTTAACGAGTTGGCTAATTAAATTCAGCGTAAATGTGAAAAAAAAATTAATTTTTTTCTCGCCTAAACGGGAGGCTATAGCTTCAGTAGCCATGCCCTTGGGTGCGCCAATGCAAACAGGTAATGTCGATGTTAATCCTGCTTAATATACATTCTTCAATATCTGCAGAATACCTTCGAACAACTGCTCCGATAAATATTATAATGGTTAACTACGATGAAGTAGCCAAGGCAGGTTGTTATCCAATATTATTTTGGAATGCCGGTACCTTGGGGAAGTGTGGCGCCGAAATGATTGAAGAAATAATCAAAACTAAAAATATTAACATAAATAAATTTCACTTAATTGGATTTAGCATAGGAGCACATATCGCCGCCGAAATTTCTAATCATTTGAAAATTAAATATTTCGAGCTTGAACGAATTACAGGTTAGAAAACAACATTCTTCTTTCATCTTCTTTTTTAGTTCATGCCGGTTACAACTAAATCATTACGTTTTTTTTTTTTTTATAAATCTAGGCTTGGATCCGGCATTTATGTTCTTTTTTCCTCTCGTTATCGGTAGTAAACATAAACTCAATAAAGAACATGCGAAATTCGTTGATGTAATCCATACGAATATTTTTTGGTTTGGGATCCCTTTCTCCGATGCTCATTACGATTTTTATGCTAATGGAGGACGAGTACAACCATACTGTAAGAATGGAGAAGGTATCTATCAATTTGTCAAATACCTACCAACCAATGTATTATACAAATACCCAACTTGACTGCTGTAGAAAAAAATCATCTATGGGTAATTATTTGCATTCAAACAGATACGTATCGATGTTATCATAAAATGGCTGTAGAATACTTCATCGATACCATCAATCATGAAGGACTTTATAAAGCAAAAAAAATAACGTGCTCTTTATGGTGGTGGTTCTTCGCAAATTGTCCTAAAACGAGTTCAGTATTACATGTGAAGGCTGGAGATCACGCTCTTCGACCAATTAATTCGTATGCATTGTTAGCTATGGATTTTTACTACATTGATAAATGAATTTTAGTCATTATTAGATGGATACCTCCTTATTTTCAGGGAAGAAGGTGCCTATGAATTTGTTACTCGTCAAAGGAATCGATATAAAAAATCGCAGCGGAGTAAAATGGCTGTAAAACGTGGAAAATGCAACGCGTGCATGAAGTTCTGCAATATACTATGCCCTGTTTTTGACGTGTTTGCATCGACATTTTCATATATTTCCAATCTGTTTTCGTAAACTTAAGCTCTGTTCTCAAACGAAGCCTCTGAATCATCAGACGTATGACAAGAGACTGGCATTAAAAGTTGACCGTTTCCAAGATATCCCCCCCAAAAAAAATTGGACAAATGCATTTCCCCACCAACCCCATCATAACCGATCGGGTTGGAAGTGGTAACATTCGTTTGTGCTTCGTTGGTGCTTGTTTGTGCTTTGCCCCTTCTGGAGTTATGAGGAAAAGTTTGGGGTGGGGCTGAGGGAATATCAGCACCCCTACCACCACCGATCAGTTCGAAAGTGGTGTCATTTGTTTGTATTTCGTTAGTACTTGTTTGTGCTTCAAGCCTGGTCGTTTATGCTTCATTCCTTTCGGACTTATAAGGAAGTTGGACAGCTAGGGAAATGGCAGCACCCCGACCCGATCAGGTCGAAAGTGGTGTCATTTGTTTATGCTTCACCCCTTCCGCAGTTATGAGGAAAAGTTTGTGAGGGGACTGCCGAAAAGACAGCATCCCCACCATCACTCATTGGATTGGAAGTGATGTGATTCGTTTGTGCTTCAAGTCCGATCGTCTGTGCGTTACTCCTTGAAGCACAAACGAATGACATCATTTCCAACCCGATTGGTAGTAGTGTGGTTGCTAGGGAAATGCACCTATATTAGACTACTGTTATCTTAATTATGGGCATAAGCTTATCCATTGCAAACTTATTAATTTTTTTCTTGGAAATGTTAAGCTCGAAGATGTATCGGAGAACACGAATTCTCACCAACCTTGAGCTGTCTTGTATCGAAGTTTTACCATCGAGAAATTGTTTTCATTACCTACACACTGTAAAACGATTTACAGTAGTATCACCACAAATTTATTTTAATAATCGGTGGATCTTTATAGCGGTACGATCACCTGAATTTTCAACTTCGATGAACACACGCTGATTAAAATATTTTATGTCGTCAAACTCGTATTATAACAACTATAAAATCAAACGAAAACAATGACTTTTAGGTACGCACACGTTCAGTAAAGCTCAACAAACATCTTGAAAGGGTGTTTGTAGTTCTAGCGAAGCTGCACAGATCGTAGCACTGTTGTGTACAAAACTTTTGAAATGACCTTCGTATTCCCACCTAAATGGACTCCTTAGAACTAAAAATAATTTTGAACACACATTTAAGGTAATAGAGGTTTGAATTGCATTTTTTTGAAAAATAAAAAATCTTGATTTCTGCGGATCTGTAAATTTACAAACCCTTGGTAGAGGTCGAAAACTGGTTTTGGATCTTATAAAAAGTGCACTGAGCAGTTATAGTAACTCAAATCATCATTTTTTAGCTCTGGGACCTGAGGATCCTATACAGCCCAGAGTAGCCCTTTTCGGAAAATTTCGAATATTCTCTGCAAATGACAATTTTTCAAAGCTCAAATTTCAAAACTTCCAGAATTTTATGGATGAAAAGTCGCAAAATAAAATTGAGGGAGGAAGGGAGGAGAAAATAATATAAAGCTAAAAACGTTCTAACGGACCTACGATATTTTGCTAGCTGGATCTTTTTCTTTAGATCTGCTACTGACCACGAGCCTGCTGCAAACCCAATTTTCCGCATTCTTCTTTTGAAATACTTACTTCTTTTAATATGGTTCGTAATTCATCTGAAAAACTGTTCAAAATCCAAAATGAGCTAGCAAGGGATGATAAACAAATCAAATTTTTGAAATTTTTCATCATAAGTTTAAAATGTGTACATTTAAACCCAAAACTTGTAACGGGTACTATTTAGAGCAGTACCATATTGAATAAAAATAATCTAGCAGTTAGCGTCTTTACATCTAAAATGAAAAGTTTCAAAAAGTCAGATTTTGTACATGTAGATGAGCTAACAACCATATGTTGCATGCTAGTTTCAACTTTGAAATTTGACCTATTGAAAATATTTTTCTGTGTGCCTCCGACTAACTAGATATACTTGGTTATTTATTGCAAGTTCATTTGCGCTGAAAACAGAGAAAATTAGTCGTGTTTGATCCAATCAAGAAACCCAAGCGCCGAAAATTTTTTAATTTTTTGTACAGCAATCAATCCTGTTATTTTAAATCCTAAGTGGGCATAAGACTTGAAGGAAAAAAAAACGGCCATCAATTTGAATTTTAACATCATCACTTTATGGCACTTAGGTACCTACTCTTTTGTATAATAATAATAAATGTTGAAAATTCTTGATGCTTTATTATCTAACAACATGGTCTGGTAATATCAATAAAACAAATGTCAAAAGTTCATTTAATCAATTTGTACGCACTTAAACATCAATTTTCGCTCATCGAAACACCCCTTTGAAAATCATTACTTTCACTAAGTGCCATGTTTATGGTTTTTGTCGCATCATCAGAAGCATGAATGCATAAAATACCTGTATCGTTAATAGCATGTTATCTACTTGACTTAAATTCATAATGAGTTCATTTTGTTGATCTGCCGCGTCACCATCAAAAATTTCATGACTATATAGCTGAATGATGACATAAACTGGGTATGTATTTACAATATCTATCTGTTCACTTCGTATGCGTACTTTTACTTGTCATTTTGTAACCATGTTGTATTCATGTAGTATAATTTGTCTCTGCGCATTTTTTTCTTTTTTGGTAAGTATCAAGTTAGTATTTTTGTTGCAGTAATGCTGCTATTTTAAAGATGAAATTTTTTGGATTCAGAAAGTATCTCTCACAAAAATTGCTTGGAAACTTTACACACTTGTGCAAAAAAAAAAAAAAAAAGATGGCGTAAAATTCTTTAAATTGATTTTTTAAAATTATTTCGTATGCATGTACATATGTTTGAAGCATAACGAAAAATGCCGAATGCGCACATTAGCTTATTTTTTTTAAATCAATCCATTTAGCTTCACTCAAATTACACACAAAAATTACCTTCATAAAAGTATAAAAATTGAGTGATATCCTTGCTAAATTTTTTTTTACACTTACAGGTCAACATAAACGGTGCACCAACTGGTACTGTTGCTGAACGAGGCCTAGATACATCTGTTAATAATCTAAACCAAGAAATTATACCTAAAGATAATACAGAGTACAAGCTGGTTTCTAGGGCAATACAACTCTATCCTGATTATCTTATTATCAAGGATAAAAGCTCAGATAAATTTACTGCTTTGAATAAAATGAACATCTCAAAGTTTCAAAACATGACCGGGCCAGTTGAAAATGAAGGTTATGGCAATGTTTTGAGTTTTTTATTTGCGGATAATCATATTGAGGAAAAAATTATAAGCGATATAAAAATTATGAGTTGACAAATAGCAACGCATACGTGTAATAAATGTCTATATACTTACGGCATATTTTTATTAATTTAAAAACTTTAATTATTATTCTGTAAAGGTACTAGTTGTATTTATCCAAACAATTACCCAGTGATAAATATGAACTATTTTTTATGCTAATTAAACTTTTATACACTGATGGATATAGGTGGTATATATCTACGATCTTTCAATCTAATATGTGCCTACATGTATGTGTATAAGTTACTTTCCTATGAACTCTACTTAATTAAATATAAGCAACTTTTTCAGGAATATCTTGATTTTGTAAAAGAAATATATAAATATAATTACAATAATTGTCAAGCACTTTTCATTGCATAAAGATCATTCAGAAAAAACGTACATGCCCACCTTAGCACCTCTTCCCCCAAATTTGAGCATAACTTAATTTTGACCGGAGGTCATTCCCATCGAGCGATTTTGGTCGGTATCGAATTGAACAAATGATTTTTAGGTTCGGGGGTGGGGCGAGGACAATAAAAATAAATACTTGGTACTCTTTGCACTCAAAGAATAAACATCGAAAGAATGTAAGTTCTGATACTTTTTACACGTCAGTATAAATTGAACTTTTATATTATTTGTTTCTCAACAAATAATTTTTGTCGCACCTTCTTAACAATTCAACTTAAAATCATAATATCAATCCAGGGTTACGGTCAACTGTTGATACGTCATCTTTAAATATCTTTAATTTTCCTCAACATTTCAAAATCATAAAATCAATCCTCCATAACATTAAACTTTTTTGTCAAACATAATCGAACTCAAATCAGCCCAGAACCGTTGACCATCAATATTAAGGCCATCAAAATCTGACCAATACGGATTTTGATTCCAGATTTTGATGATCTATTGTTGATAGTCAATTGTTGACTGTCCACTGTTGACGATCAACTGTAGAATGCAATATTAAACATTTTTCGATATTAAATCGATATTAAAAAGTAAATTTCTTTGGAAAACCACATTTAAAAAAATCAACCCATGTTAAGAGAAGTCAACTAATTTTCCTCAACATTTCAACTTGAAGTCGCAAAATCAAGCAGAGTCGAGGTCAAATAATTTTCCTCAACATTACAACTTGGTATTTTTAATAACATTTAACTTTTTTGTCAAACATAGTAAAATTCCGTTCTTTGAAATTATTTGAGAAATTTTAAACAAAAATTACTGCGATTGGTAACGCTGACGAGATCAAAAACGTCACGCTTTCACAGAATGATCTTTAACCCTAAAACGTATCCATGTCAAAAAAAATTCAGTTTTGGGTATTTTTTTCCTTGTAATGATTAGGTCAAGCAAACAATTTTACATACGCATTACCTTATTTGCTCGATTTGCGGTTTGAAGGAAGTACTGTCGAGATGAAACACCCTGTATATTTAAGTCTATGCATATCAGAGAGATTTTTAACATTTTTAACATAATAGGCAATTTTCAAAGCAAATTCTTCATTACTGTTGTTTTAAAGCAACTCATAGGTTTACAAAAGTAAAAGAAAAGGGGAAAAATGTAACATATTTACACGTTTTTTTCAAAAACATGAATAACTGAAATTTTTGCGCCACTGAAATATTACCCCCTTGGTTAGTTAGTTCTTATCCATTTTATCTGTAATACGCTCCTGATACGCATTCTTCAAATTAAAATTAACGGATTTTATTCTAAGGTAAACATTTCAATTCAATTATTGCAAATATTTTTCATACTTATTTTTAATATATATTTTTTAAAACTTATTACTTTATTATAATGCAAAATTACGTTTTATGCTTATCATGTTTGCGATTCAATGAGACACTTTGTACATAATGATCAAATGCTGATAAAAACTCACTGTTTACAACATCCACAACACCACACATTAGTGAACAGAACAATGTATAGGTAAACCGTTTGCTCTTGAATTTATGAGGTCAAACGTCAAAGCTCATCACGAATTACAACTCATAATTTTCGATGTTTTATTTTTTCGACGGATGTATGTAGAATGACTTATTTAATTTCTTGTTTGAGTTTCAAAAATCATTATTTATTAGATTTATGTAACACCTACTGTAGTTTTCATGCTATGCATTTGCAGCTACCCATCGTAAAAAAAAAAAACAAGATATTTCGCTTTGTTACTGTATTTTGATGGCTTTAATTGATGTTTGAAATATTACTTTGAAGGCTGCCGGCCGCCCTATGATGGAAAAGTCTTTTCATACCTGTCTGCATCTGTAGTCATACATTAAGTATGAATAATGATGCATAAATTGATACAATTTATTCCTCGTGATACGATCTAGACCCTTAAATTTAGTGGTGTGGAATTAGCTTTTTATGTAAATATTCCCTTTTATTGAATAATAGCCATGTTTTTAATTGGAAAATTTTCGTATGAAGAAAATGTACTGAACGTATGTAGTTAGGTAGGTAAGTAGGCTAACAATAATCCCTAAACGTACTAATCATGTTTGTTTGTCGCCAAAGTGTGGTAAACATGAATAATTATTCATTTGTTATAGGATTGTTTCTACGGAATCATAGGGAGAGAAGGAAATTCGATCAGCCGACTTACATTTGCAAGGAATTAGATATGTATGTGCGAGTATAACCTTGGTCAACACAATTTCTAAAATTTGAAAAAGAAGTGGGGTAGGGATGAAATGGCAATAATTATTCGTTTTCATAATTAATGAATAAAAGATCAAAAGTTGTGCTTGAAAAAATTCATTCCTTACGTAGCACGTGCTTCCAAATTAAGCTATTGGAAGCTAAAATTCAATTTGTAGATTTTATATGCGTAATTTATGAATTCAAACGCTTATTTGCACTGAGTTTTGCCAGTTCAACTGCTCGACTACCTACCTGTTGTGGCCGGAAATATTATAAATTGATGATATCTATAATATCTATTCTATATTTACCCAAGATTAAAAACTGAAACTTTAAAAATTCTTCATTTTTTGACATAAAATTTGGAAAAATGCATTTTTGATAGTCACATCGCTTTACTCCGGCGCATTTATAATTTCTAATTACTTAATTTTTGGAAGTTAAAATCCAGAAAAAACAGGTTTTTATACATTACATATTTCAAAAAATATATATAATTATCTCACCACAACTCAAAAAATAGACCCCAATCCATGAAACGTTACTAACTACACCCCTGTTTATTTTATGTGCCATATAAATGTGATTTTTAATATTTTTGATTTTTTAGCTTCTTCACATCTGCTAATAATCTCAAAAAAATGAATTTTTGATCAATTTTTGCCATTTTTTAACTGGTTTTTCACCTATCGTCCACCAAACTGAACCAAAAAAGGAGGTAGGGTGTTTTAAAAATTGGCCTGTTGATTTGGTAGGTGCCATAGGCATGCTTCAATTTTTTCTCCTCCGTTCCTCCACATAAAAAGCAAGTATAGCAATACTTTTTTTTTATTTTTAAGAAAATTGAATCAATGATCCTACTACAGTAATCCAAAAAGTTTCTAAAATCGGCTTAAATTAATTATCACAATTTGTCGCCCGTCATAATAATCAAGTTTCAAAATTTTGAATGTTTTGAAGCTGTAATGATCTTTTCGTCGGTAATTCAACGTTAACTTTTCATTTATTAAAATACATTCTGGAAATCGAATCGTCATGTTTGAAGTATGTCGTTCACGTAGATTTTATGGGCTTGCGTGTTCATCATAAAAAGCAAACAAAAAAAGTCAGAAATTGCAGTCGACTTATGGTAATGATGATAATATGTTTGTACGACTTCATTTGTCAAATGAAATATGGTTTGCATTATTTCAAATGAGACAACAGAGTATATAAACGTGTGATAATGAAAACTGACAAAACATTCAACCATCTACACGTAAATGTACCTATCCCTTTTATTAATTATGGTACAGTCATGTTGCTCCAATCAAATTTGACTCTTTTATGTAATTTATTTGTTGTTTTGGTTAGTAGGTACCTATTATTGAAAGTTTTCAGAAGCGTTTGAAACTAAACAGAAGATCGTTTAATTTTGGTGCTCATTTTTACACAGGTTTGCTGCCATGCTGAGCCAATAAGCATTACTGCTGTACCGGTTATGACCACCGCTATCGATAATGTTCAAGAAAAAGCTACATCATCCCAAGCGGAACATTCAAATTACCAATTGGCATCGAGAGAAAGTCCTCACAGTTCATGTCCTACAACCGATGCAGGATTAAAGAATGAGGTACAAGATGAAAGTCCTGATAATCAAGTGGCTGAAATAAGTATCGTTACGGAAGATCGCCCTTCCGTATGGTTCTTATTTTCGAATGAAGGTAGTTCTTAATTGGATGATCGTTTCATAAATTTAATTTGAACCCCACATACGGATGGGTTCGCTCAATATGGCGTATGTTCTTATCCTCTATTAGTGCTTTACCACTGGAGTATCTAATGTGCTTTTATCAATTTTATTCGTTGAAATGATTTCAGTTTCAATGAAGTCATTGTTTCATATATCATAAACATAGCTTACAATTAATCAATATGTGTAATGTATATTCGAGTACCGTCCCTTATATCCCACCAGATTCCAAAAATTTCAAAAAATTGAACTGTGAAAAAAATTTGAATGTAGTTTAGTTAAAATGTTTATGTCTAATTTTTTTCGTAGTATACGCAATAATGAGGTAAAGTATACGTTCGTCGGCACGTATATTCGTCCAAAATACATCATCTAGGTGTACCTATTATGTATGTATGAGGGAGAATTATGGCGACTGGGCAGATGACTGTGAGAGAGATTATACGTTATGAATTAAACGTTTTGATGAATTAGACTATAGAGTATTTATAATAAGTCATTTTTTGTGCGATAATTTTTTCTCTATCATCTGCCTTTTGCCTTTTCTCCTGGAAGTATAACTTATCTGTAGTACTATAGGTGGAAAAAAAACTATAGGATGAATGTAGGAACGATCACAATTTAAAACTCAACGGTTTTTGTTCAAATTTTTTTGGTAGCATCAACTTCGGGGAATTTTTGATGGCACCCTTTTTATGGTCTGTCAGATATCTTGGCAATTTAGGTAGAGGTAAATTTCATATAGGGGTTTTCTAGTTATAATCCAGCTAGTATGCAAGTAAGTTTTCAATATGGACACTGAAACACCAAGATGGGAATTAGCGGTTACAGCCGTAAGGGAATTATGGAAATTTTTGGTTCAGAGTTTCTCAAGACTTCTCCGTTAGGGGCGCTGTTCACTCATTTCTGTTCAACTTGTTTACAATTCTGACTGATCAAGATATCAAACGTAGATGAGACGTACATTCCTTGGGATTTCTATATTCTATGTAGAGAAAGAATAACTTCTGTGTGACCAATGACTATTGACTACAGGGAAAAACAAGCGGAACTCTAAACCATAACGTCTTCACCTCTGGAGCAGGAGATTTCCATCTTGATGTTTCAGTGTCTACAGTCTCCAACAAAAAGGAAATGACCTAATGGGAAAGAAATCCCTGTTGTTAGCCAGCAATTTGTTCTACGACGAATCAACAGAAAGTTCGTTAAAATTTACTAGCAAAAATGATCATCACTGTACTATTTTAGAGAGGCCCCAAAAATGTGGCACTATTTGCACGTCGATCTCGAATATGTTATGGCAGTTTTGGAGTCGAGAAGAGGTTCACTTGTGGCTATATATCTTGACAATTTTTCATCAGCGAAGCTTCATGCACTAGGTAATTTTAAAAGTATGAAAAATAACTCTTTTTTTTCAGTAATAAAGGTACAGGGTTTTAGCTCCCCTCCCATTTAACTTATCTCTGTCTATATCTTAAGAATTCTCAACATGCAACTCCGAACTGCACAGCAATTCTCACTGTTTTACTCCAATCCTAGGCAATTTTAAGGGAGCAGCATAGGGGGATAAGCTCCCCCAAAAGTTGAATTGGTCCTTCCCTCTCAAAATTTCTGTGTTTGTGTTGAATATATAAATTCTTGGAAATTTTTGAAATCTATTTGAATTTTGAGAATATATTCAGAACATCTCAAAAATTGGCAAAAGTATTAAATTTTAGGTAACATTTCGAAAAGATTATTCTATTAGTTGTTTTCACTTGTTTATTTCAAAAGTTGTATTGCGTACTGTTAATAAAAATATCGGTTTATTTTTTTACTTTTGCATTGTATCATGTAAATGTATTTTTTGAAGGAAATAAACTGTACAAGAGAGTAACCACCTCCCAGTCTACAAACAGCAGGAGATGAAAAAAACAATGAGTTGCTGCTAGTCACCACTTTTAATCGCAAAATCATCACTATGGCATTGTATTTGTAGTGGTGATGTTACTTACTGTCATGGTTACAAGCGGTTTCAAGCAGTTTTAGGTGGTTATAATCAACCTGTGACTAGCGGTAAATCATTGTTTTTCACCTCCTAAACAAATTATGACTCAAAGTGAAACAGGTTAATAAGTCTTTTTTTTCGCAAAACCTACCAAATTGAAGCAAAACTTGAACAAATGTACATTTTTTTTATTATATAAATAAACAAGTGATTAAAAGAAAAAATGTGCAGGTAGGTAGTAAGATGCGCAAAATCATGCAAAATATTTGTAATTTTTGGCGAAAAAAAAAGAATTGTAATATAGAGGAAATGTAATTGGTAAGGTAAAATTTTTGCAAAAGCGATGTAGATACCAGTATAAAAAACATTTTTCTCTATTTCGTGAAGTACTTAAATTTTAAGATCGCAGGATTTTCTCTTCGTTACGTAAGAAGCAAAGGTTAACTTATTAATGTGAAAAATTGCGTATTTTATTAGACGTTTCATGCAAGAAGAAAATCCGATTTTGACCGCACTCAGTCCAAGTGTAGGCAGTTGTATTCTCTGCTGTTGTAAAGTACATTTACACGGAACTATACATGTTTTTACATATTGCTCATGAACGATTTTCACAAATCCACAAAGGGCGTAGAAGAACGAGCAACCGTTCAAAAAATGCATCTTTCGATAGAGATTGGCTTATGACTGCTGTTTTTTTGAAATATAAAACAATAAGCGAAGTGCTAATTCCAAAACGCGATTTTGGACTGAAAATCATGTCTGTTAGCAATTTTTATATGTAACTCCCCAAAGCACGTACAAGGACGAATGACTGCTTAAAACATACGTCTTAGAATTTGCATGGGTCTGTGGGGGGGGAGTGATTTTAAATACCGTTTTTTAATTAACTCTCACCTATTGTTTTATACTCCGAAAAATCAACCCCCCATACACTGATTTGCATTCTAAGAGGCGTCTTTTGAGCAGTCATTCGTCCTCCTACCTGCTTCCTGGGCTTTTAAAAAATTTAGAACAAAAAAACACCATAACCCCTGTCGAAGTGACCATATAAACTTTATTTTCTTTACGAGAAAATCCAATTAAAAGGGCATATCAAAGATACCTTATTTCCAGGGGAAACGCTCAAAAAGCACATCTAGTACTCTTACTAAATCTTTATGCCAAATTTCAGCCCACCAGCTCAATTTTTGAAGATGCTAAACAAAGAAGTGTTTTTTTTCAAGGTTACACCTCATTAAATACATGTAAAAATCTGATTTTTATAAATGTCTCACAGCTTTTGATTTTCTATCGATCGTTTCAAGTAAGAATAACTTTTGCGATTTTTTTCTCTTCGGCACTGCCTGTCTAAATTTTGAACGTGGCTGAATTTTAACTCGATGTAATTTTCACTTGTTATTCTATACACTCTCAAACTGTACAATTAAATTTTTGAAGTTTTCTGTCGCCTTCTCTCCCTAGTTTCACCTTGCACATTTAATATTCGAAATTTTTTATCTATGTGAGATTACGGAGATGAAAGGAGTGTATGGAGGGGGTTGAGCTCCTTGAAATGTTGAACCAGTGCCCCCCCCCCCACATGTTTTCATGAAAATTTAATAAGCGATAAAATATATAAATAAAAATAATGGAATGTTATGTTCGGAGGTCAAAAATGTTCTTAAATATACATTTTTGGACCCGTATTTCGCTCTGATGATACTCAATTGAACAACAATAGAACGAGACCTTTTCCTTTTCTTTTTTTTTTTGAAGGGAACATGAAAAGATCTTCATTCACCTTCCCCCATTCCCAGGCCAAAAAATTTTGACCTACCATCGCCTATACCTATTTGTATGATGATTTCAATTGGTCGTTAAAACCAATTTAATAATCAAATTTAACGAAGTTTTGCTGAGTATCGAGCCACCAAAACCAAACTGATAGTGCATTTATAACTTTTCACTGTGAGGGAACTGAATGGAATGAAATGAAAAAAAAATCCTTATTAGAAGCTACATACATCTCAATTCACCTTAATATTACGTAAAAATCTCTTGATATTAATTGGTTAGATTACAAGTATTGCATAAACTAATCATAAAACAGATAGGTAGGTATTTACTACCTGGTAGAATCTGCTTACCTGGCAAATGACACAACAAACATTAGGTTATCATGAATAAATGAAATTCTTATATTTTTTTTTAATTGACCGCAAAATAAAATTATTAAAAGAAATTCACATCGTAAAATTACGAAAGAATCCTCGAATCCTAAACAACCGATGATCAATGACGTAATCTATGTCCAATAAGCATAACATGGGGATGTTCTTAATAGCGCAATTACTAGTCGTAATGGTAACTGAAAATGAAATTTCTTGTGGTTTTATTGCTTTTTTTTTTGTTTGTTAATATCAACAACACATTTGAAACTTCATTTAATCCAAATTTATGGATATTAATTTCCATTTACAAAAGTTAACCGAAAATCATCACGTCTGGTGATGGTCTTGTTATACGCCGCTTCATCAAATAAAAAAAAAAAAATCAATCATAGGATCAGTCAACTTTATTCAATAATTAGAGTATCATTTGGTGAGCGTATGTGTGTATATACCGTCATAAACAGTCTTATACGCATACCTAAAATTGAATAAAAACACGAGTCGACGTAACATACTTACATTCATCATAAACGTGTTGGTACCTACAAGACATGTCATTCCCAGTAAATTTGTTTTTCTCTATCATATTTTTCGTTGTTGTGGTAAGCACCTAATTTCTATATTAGGTACCTTATGTATAGGTATCGCGTAACAGCTCTTGAAGCTAATGTAGGTAATATGAGAGAAAAATATTGCACTCTGAGAACGATAGTGTTGTAAGTTCCAAATGAATATTCTTGATGTTAGCGTAAAATTCGATGAAACTGGCTGCCGTATTCCATTGAATTCTATGTTAAAAATTTCAAACGAATCGGTCAAAAGCCAAGAATTTTCATTTGGAATTTTCGATACTATCATTCTCAGGGTGCGATATTATAATATTGGTACTAATTTTTGTACAGGTATGCACATATGGTGCGCCAACAGGAACCATTGAGGAAGGCTCAATCACCTCTGTTGATACCATCGAACCAAAGATCATTTCCAAAGAAAATCAATCAGATGAGTATCATTTGGTTTTTAGAGAATTAGAACCTGACAGAAGAGAATTTAGTAAAATTAAAAATCGGGAAGGAGAATTTAGTCGACGACCGAATAGTCATATGAGAAAACTTGGATTACATTTTATCGATAATAATACCACAATGGAATTTTTATTCGGTGGCAAAGCAAATGATAAACAGATCTTAGGTTTTACCTTCACGTGATTAGGATGTCTTTTAAACGATCTGTAAATCTCCCGCCCCCTCCCTTCCATATGGAATGCTAGTAACTCACAGACATAGGTAACATGATTTCCTTAAATTCTACTTACTTAATTGAAATCTTACTAAATTAAGATTACTGTTGACATGTTCAAAAAATAAAAAATAATTATAATTTTTATTTATTCTGAATTTTATTGTAAAACTCAATAAGCTGTTTAGTTTTGATTGATTGTTCGAGTTTACCCATTGGATAAAGAGACGAAAAGGCGGTTTGGTTTGTTGATCTTCTGCATATTGCAACGGGACTGAAAAATCAAAACCTCGAAACAGCACATGTAGGGCACTTATTACATCCATTAACCAAATTTTGGAGAGTGAAATTTATGCAAGGAACCAACTTGAAAAACGACAAAAGCCGTAAATAACTTAATCAAAATATCACGGTCAGGGCTGGAACTGTACACAATGAAGCTAATAAGTCGGAACCCTAAAAAGGTATATGTAGCCTAGGTGTACTTCCCTTGCGCCAAAGCTGGTTTGGAGATTTGACGACTCCCCTCTCCCTTTCTTTGGTCAAAAAAAAATCCTTAGAAAATAGAGTTATCAAGTCCAAAAAACTGAATAAATTTTTCAAATTATTTCTAAAAATGCATTTTTTTATAATTTCCAATATCATTTTTTCCAAAAATTTTCCCCTGAGCGAATACGAAAACACTGGGTTTTACTATTTCCAAGCATCTTAAATTTAAATTCAACCCTGATGTAGTTTATTAAAATAGTGACACAATTAAAAAAAAACTAAAACCACCATTCCCTTAGAGCTATCCGGCGCATAAGCCTGCTATACGCCAAATTTAAGCCCCATAACTCAATGAGTGACTTTTTGTAAGGTCAAATTTGGGGAAGGGAAACCCCCTAAATTTTCACTTCCGATTTGCTTAAAAGGCTGATTTTTCGATATGGTATATAGCTATTGATGCTCCATCGATGGGTGGCTGATTTTTACCTGTACTCCCCTTTATACCGCTCCAAAAATTTTGGACATGACTGAATTTTGAGGGAAGATATTCGCATTCATTTATCTAGCCTGTTGCCAATCTAAATCAGTTGGCAGATGTTGAGTGATTTCGGTTGACATCCAGCTGAATAAATAATTCCAGGTTTCGAGAAAAAAATTTCACTAAAAATTTTTAAAAAATATCTGATATGTTATAAGATGGTTTTGATGGATATTTCTATGACTCGAAAACAGATTTATTGATTCCCCTCTCACCCTGTATCACACATAGTTTAATGATCTGTCATACCTTGTTTTCTTGGGCAATATGAAAACATTCTTTGGAACATTACTCGGGTGTTAATATGTATGCGCTCTGCTTTGCCAATTTTTGATTAGGTTTATACAGTGAGTTGGATCAGGAAAAAATAAAGTTCTTCGATTTGGCTAATTCTTTTATTGTACGTATGTGGACCCAGTTTGAGCTTAAATCTTGTCATATAAAATTTTAAACTCACAGAGGTACATATTATTGGGATTTTGAATCTCTCCGTATAGCATATTTTTATTTCAAAAGCTCACTACAAGTTACCGCGGATTCGTTGAATGTTCTGCGAACTATTACGTGTTTATTTTCTGAACGTCAATAAACATACGAGTGTTATTCGAATTTACTTGAGAACAGAACGTCCTATAAAAAATTCAAATTTAACAAACATTGTAGAGAAGTAAATTTCCGATCGATAATGCTCGCTCGAATTTTTGACAGAGTCGACTGTTCGCGTTGTTTGCATTTTAAAATTCATGAAAATTTTATAAATCTATGTTTCTGGCTTTCAATACAAAACTTTTTCTGATAAATATACCTATCTTTAGAAAAATTTCTTATCTATCAACTAAACGATACCATTAAATAAATCTTATAAAAAGTAAGTGGGTAAATGTAGGTAGGTACTATCTGGATATTAGATATCTACTTACGTTTTATAACTCATCATAAAACTTGTACCAAAATCAGTGAATTACCGTTCACAACTTATGCTTTTTGAAGCTGATTTCCATACAATGAAGGAATGTTTAAATTTATTAGTAGTAGTGATACCGGTAGGTATTAGATTGAATAGCTGAAACCCCCAAAAGACACATAAAGGACTCCTACTAAATGCACATACCAAATTTCAACTTCCTAGCTCAATTTGAAATGGAGATATACGTGGAACAAATTCAAAAAATAAGAAAAACTGCTGGAAACTCACTTTTTCGGGGCTGTGAGGAGGTGTAGTGGGGATGAAAAATCGAAACTTCCAAAAGTCACATTTAAGATTCCCACTAAATATATATACCAAATTACAACTTCCTATCTTAATTTGAAGGGGAATATTCATGGTACAAACTCAAAACTAAGAAAACATAGGTGCAAAAAAACACTTTTTTGGTGCTCTGGGGGAGTGCAATGGGAATGAAAAGTGGACCTTCCCCCCTCCCAAGGCAAATGTGGGACTGTTATTAAATGTGTATGCCAATTTTTAACCCATTATCTCAATTTGGCGAGGTTTTTTTCGCAGGAAAAAAGGTAAAACCTCCCATATCTCCCCTACTAAATGAGTTATGATACTGATTTTTGAATGAATTATACAACTTTTGATTCTCTATTGATTACTTTCAAAACAAACAATTTTAGCAGTTTTAGCTCCTCAGCACACCCTTTCCCAAATTTGGGTATCACTGAATTTTGATTCAAAGTCATCCTCACTCATGTGTATCAAATCTACAGCCATTCGATACTCATTACCCAAATTTGAGCGATTTCGGTCTATATCGAGCCAAGTGAATTGTTTTTAGTTTCGGGTGAAAAAATGAAAAAAAATAAAAAGGAATAAGTATCTGGCATGGCCAAAAATGATCTCAATAGTCTTCTACAACCCCAAAATGGATTTAGTTGATACTCCTTCTTCCAGCCGTTATAGATCGTTAGTTCGTAATAAGCTGATTATCGTTGACAATGTGACGCAAGAAATCAGGCTGAAAATCAAACAAATGACTTCAAATAAACGAAACAAAAAAAGTTTATTTTTGAGAAGCACCTGAACCACCTATCTTCAGCCCCTCTTACCAATGGGAAAATTTTTCAACAGTATTCAAGACGTATGAAAAAAAAAGAGAATAACTAGTGTCTGAGCGAATCGTGAACCAACAATTTTAGAAATTTCAAGTTAGGGTTGGATGAACTTCTGTTCAATGGTCCGGGCAAATTTCAACTGTGTAGCTACAAATCTAATCTCAGTACTAGTGCGAAGAAAGAATAATGGGGCTCAAGCGAAACGAGGATGAAAATTTTGAAATGTGGCGACTATTTTTATGAGAATAATTTGGTTCATAAGGATTAAAAACGCGTTCAAGTATCTCTTGAATGGCTAAGTGGCCATCGAACTGTCCTGGCCGACCAGAATTTTCCAGGTGTTCCGATGGATTCATTCAACTCCGTATTAACATTTTTTGGAGTATTTTTGTTAATTTTTTTTTCAATTTTCGCCCCTAAAATGTTGCGGTTTATAAAATTCGCCATTCCATTTCTCTCCATACATTATCTGAGCGAGGCGATAGCGAAATTTTGATAAAATAAAATGTTTAAACGATTAAAGTTCATGAAAAGATGGCCTTTTAAAATGGACAAATTATTGTTCAAATCACTATTCAGCTATTAAAGTACTTTAATTTTTGTCGCCCCTCCCTTTTTCCTGACATAGATTAGATTAATGAGATTAGCGATAATCACCTGAAATCTTTCAGTTACTTTCTCATTGTTCGTGAATAATAAATGCACTTTAAAAGTTATCCCCCGCTTCCAAACAATAGGAAATGTCTCTATCCAGAGATCTGGAAATAAACTATTTGAAATAATATGCTCGATTGACCATAAAATGTGTATTTTCGCATTTGGGAACTGTCCTCATCGGCTAATCGTACTTCTCACTTACGATCAAATCAAATAAGTCTCAAGTCACCTGAAATCAACTGTGTGCCATCTTTTGATATACCCAAATTGGTAAGGCCAACACGAATGTGTTCTCTATACCTATAGTATCAGGAGGGTTTCTAAGGACAGCTTTTTATTGAGCTTTCGTGTAGTAGTTTCCTGTTGCTTTCTACGCTATCTACAGGTAACTCACCGTATCGCTAGCCAGGTTTTTACAACCCCAAGTTCAGCAGTGGGCCACGAATAGGCGCTCAAACCAGTTACAAACTTTTTAATTCTGATAATAGATGGCGTGTTGTCTAGTTATCTCTGTTTTAACTGGTAGTGCTTGGACCGTAAGTGTGTAATAGTGTTAAATGCACGCAATGCATTACGCACGTAAGTTTTACCCGTAGTGGGATTCGAACCTACAACCTCTCGTTTAGTGAGCAGCGGTTTAACCACTACGCCATGCCG
Organism: Ferrisia virgata; assembly: GCA_900060175.1. Lineage (NCBI taxonomy): Eukaryota > Metazoa > Arthropoda > Insecta > Hemiptera > Pseudococcidae > Ferrisia > Ferrisia virgata. The sequence continues at coordinate 88,608 of FIZR01005984.1, forward strand.
GCACAGTTTTGACAAAAAATTCTATTTTAAGACCTGCATAGTCCATTTTTTTCAATTTCAAAATGTCCTCTTTAATAAGTTTTTTAACCTTATGGTGCAAATATTAACTCAAGAGAATTAGAATTTTAGGAGTTGAGTGCTTCTGCAAATATGTTGGCTTTTTTAAACACGGTTTTGTTTCTTTTTTGTTCACTTACCCCCACCTTTTCTCACTCATTTTTTAGGAATAAGGGGATGAGAAATTGAGAATGGAAGCGTCTCTAGATGTAACCGATCCGATAACATGTACCTACCTACCTATGTACATTTCATCAATTTAAAAGGACACGAAACCATTTCTTCGTATTTTATTGTTTTTTTTTTCATGAATATCAAAGATCCGGTTGATAGTTCATTTAATTCGTAATTTATGGGTATTAATTTCCATTCGCAACATTTGCCAAAAATCATTAGCCGTAGTACGTATTCTCATAATCAACGCGCTACAGGTCGCATCATCAAAAAAAAAAAAAAAATTACTCATGTTGTTTATTATTTTATCATTGATGTGACTTTAACTGATAATTAGAATATTGTTATGAAGCGCCGCAACACATCATACGTATCATAAACATTCTTATACAAATAAATAAAAATACCAATCAACGAAATATTCATTTATTGCAAACGTTTGCAGACATGTCGTACAGATCAAGTTCAGTAAATGTTTTCCTCTCATTTCTAGTCATTTTGGTGAGTGTGAAATTTTTAATGTACAAGATAGGTTAAAGTACCCACTATGTGAATTGATTAAACAGTAATAAGTAATGTAAATATCGGCTTTGATTGTTATACAGGTTTGCGCAAAATGTGCACCAATGGGCATTATGGTTGAACAAAACTCTACCATCGGATTTGTTGATGATTCTGAACAAGACGTTAATCCCGAGGAACCTAACTTGCAATATCAGTTGGCCAACAGGGATATATTACCTGACACAAGGATAATAAATTTTGTACAAGAAGAAAACAAAAAAGACGGCATTAATCAGTCTACAAAACGCCAAACTAAGAAAAGAGGAATGAATTTCCTTGGTGACGATGGTGACGATTTGATGCTCAAATTTTTATTTGGGAAGAAAGATATTCTTAAATTAATGCCAAGCAGTATTACAAATCAGTTTCCTTTGTAGTATAGCATGCGTTTTATTACGAATTTACTACTTAATTAAAATTTTCAAAGAAAATATGTACCTATACCTATAAAATAAGTTTTATACGTTCATGAAAATAATACAAAAATTTTGATTTTTACCTTTTTATTAATTTTAAATTGCTTAACTGAGTTAATCAAGCAACAATACGGAATGACTCTTTTATTTCAATACACACGTAAGCCTATTTATTTGAATATTCAGTACGCAATAGATAACTAATTACTGTTAATAAAAAAAAACTTGATAGGCCAGTAACCTCAACAAATGTAATAGTATTTTTACCGATTGCACAAAAATAGAATGATTTTTTGAAACTTGAACGCGTCAAATTTTACTTCATGGTGAGCCAGCGATTTTTTTATCATCTCTTGGTCCTAGTTTTAAGCCAACTGTTCAGGACAATCACAATGATAAAGCATTTTACAACACCAATATGTGTGATTTCCGATGTCCTGATATAGGTTATGGCACCTTTGGACATGAGATTTATAAGAAAATGATGGATTTTAATTATTTTTAATTGTTGTTGATGAATGATGCTGACTGTACATGCTGTGTAGTGTGTAGTGTGGACTCAGTACTTAACTGGATTTATAGTAGGTACTTTAGGCCTCAGGTTTTATTGAATTTTTAAATAAGAATGATGAATGCTGACTGTGGTAAAGAATCTTCATTTTTTAGAATTGTAATTTTCTATTTTATAATCACTACATTTTAGAAGTAATAACCATTGTAATTCCTGAATAAAAAATGGTTCTACTCCAAAAAAATATTCACTACATACATATTGCACCATATTTTCATAACGTTTTCAAAAGAGCTTATACCTATCTAGAGTCCCTTTGCCAGGAATGTGCCTCACTGCTTAAAACGGACGTTGAATTATTATGTTTTTTTGTGTAGATATACTGAATAACTGAACATTACATATACCTATTACTTAATCTACCTATAAAAAACTAGAAATTTTGTAAGATCTATTCAAATTTTGAGAAATTGTTTGAAACAGTATAAAAAGACCATAGGTAGCTGGGTAAGAACGGGTAAAATGACCCTTGGCTGGGATTTCAAACTATCTGTTGGAAGTTGGTCCCTGCAATCTAAAAGCTCACTAGTAAAAATTTTGGCTTCCTAACTCAAACTTATCTCCCCTGATATTGCCCTCAAAGGTGTTCAAAATACAAGCTTAGCTTTAAAAATTTTTTATATTGTATTGTTCTGAACTAAATTTTTTCAAACTTGTAGGTATGATGGATTATATCAAGAGCTATGAGCGTTGAAAACTCTTGAGCTTTCATTTCGTGACTGAAAGCAGCATTTGTAAAAATGGGGATCAGTACACTGTGGATGTCGAATGGGGGCAGAACAAGGAGTCATCCCTCCCCACACATAATGTGAAAGTTAGTAAAAAAAGAAACTGGTAAATCGTAATAAGTTGGCAAGACATTGGTACCTACCAATAGAAAAAAAAGGGAAAAATTATGTCAACTGCACGAACTTACCAACATGAATTTCAAACTCATAAAAATTAAATTTTATAGGACTAAAAAATTCAATTCTTTCAAGATTTTACCCTCGCTTTGTTCGGGCATACGTATACTATGGTGCACTTGCCATTTAATTCGTTTTTGCTCAACTCGAAGAATTGACAAACGCGAAGTTAAAACGTTTAAAAAAACAATTTTAGTTCCAAAAAACCCGATTTACCCAAAATTTTGTCCTCTCGCTTTGTTCAGTCGCGCAAATATTTATTATTTATTTCATTTGTGTGATCGTGGGTCCCAAGAAAATGCTTTCTAAACCATAGATACCCTGTATTTCATTTTGAAAAAAAGTTTGCAAAAATTAACTCCCACCCTCCACTGGAAGTTGACTTTGCTATGTACCTGTGGCAGACTTGTGATTTAGAAAATAAATACGTTCAATTATGATGACATAGCTTATTTCTTTTATCAAACTGAGTCTTACACCATTGTTGGGGGATTTAAAGGGCAAAAAACTGCAGAGTTTTTTTCGAAGATGACTTCAAATTGTACGACAATAGCTCCACTTCCCTTCGAACTACGAGCACAAAATTTTCTTTGATGGATTTTCAACTTGAAGTCAAGTACTTTGGTGGCCACCAAGGTTTTCATTATGGAAATAGATAATGTGCCTACTTTATTAGAAAATCTTACCTTCGTTACTTCAAAAAATATTGCATGTGTGTAGCCTTAAGCTATAATTAAATTTTTTCAAAACAAGTATTTAATAAGTAGGTAGCTAGGTAGGTACTTACGTAAACTTTCTGCGTTCCAAGGTTCCAAGATAATGAATGGAAATTTTTTTGTGAAACTTGAGAAAGGTGGTGATAATTTCTCTCGTGCTCATCATGTTTTCGTTGTCCTTTCGCATGGTTCGTTTGTCTATTGAACACGGAAATTATTCCGATAATTTATTACGATTTGTATTGGCACGCCGAATATCATCATACTAACGTCTACGATTCTCGCATTTCAGGCAGGTATATGACATCATAAAAAAAAATTATTCATATTGTCAAAATGTTTTGTTGACTTGAATTGATGATTACAATATTGTTTTGATATGAGCCGCTTTATTATGAATTTTCATCAATATAAATGAATAGGTAAACAATGCGAATGATCAAGTATGAAATTAAGATACTGTAAAATCATGTCGTCGAAAAACAAATCTTCGAGTTTTCTTTCCGTGCTTCTTTTTTCTTTTTTAGTAAGTAATATCTATTATACATATTTAGGTTGGTGTAAAAGAATATATGTACTTAAACTAATTTGTATTTTCAACGCAGATGTGTGCAGAAAGCAGTCCTGCAGCAGAAGTTAATGAACGTGCATCAGTCAATAGAATCTCGAAAATCGCTTCGATGTACCAGACAAATGAAATCAAAAATGAAGAAACGATATTCCATACATCGAGTAAAGAGATAAATGAAAGTACTTTGAAGCCAATATGGATACCAATATCTTCTTTGTTGGCCAAGCCCGAAAAAATAGAGTCGTCGACATTGGCAATCAATAACAACATAATCCACAATGATCATTATGATGATAATGATGATCAAAAAACAAAACCAAGAATATCTAAATTCGAGAAGTCGAACAAGGCTCAACAGTTTAGCGACGAAGTAGATGATCATACAAAAAGAAAAATTTTACACACTAAACAGGATGGTTTAAAAAATGGTTATCAAAAAGCTACGAGAGATATAGAAACTGAACTTGAAAAACTTATGATGGGTGGATTTCTAAAAGGTGCAAATAATTCTGCACAAGCTGCGATTGACAAGAAGATGGATAACGAAGCACTAAGCCTACAAAGTTCGGCAAGATCATACTTCTTATTTAACAGCTCATTCTCCGAACTTGAACAAAAAAAGCAAACGCCAAGTGTAAAGTTAAAAACTAATGTAATGTAACAGGAAAATACTGCGGTCTACTTATGCGGAATTTTTCATAGGTGTAACATGAAAATCTGAGATACAGTCAACTCTTTTTCGTAAAGCATTTAAATTGATGGCAGGAGTATATAGTCTATGCAATTTATTTAGGTGGATGACCTCAGGTGACCTCACGCACGGCGACCAACGAGAGATGTTGCATTTTTATAAAATGCTTCTCATTGGTAGTCGCGATGCAACGACGCTCAAGGTCGTCCGCCTAAATAAATTGCACAAACTGTACAAACAGACAAAATCACAAGCCCACAAACAATACATTCAGGCGAGCTGCAAATTGCATGCTTTTTAACCTGCTGTAGCTCAATTTTCTGATTTTCAGGGTCATTAAAAGGGAAAACCATTTGCTTTATGTTTCTATTGGTCTAAAAGGTTAAGTATTAAATAATTTGTACAACCTTTAAATTATGATGGTTTGATTTCAAAACGAGTAATTTTGAAATTTTATTCATCTTCAAATCATTTTAAAATTTTTGATACCACTAAAATTTTTTATCTAAGTCATTTTCCAATCTCATGTACCCGTATTTAATCCTACGACAAATCATGCCTACAGACTCAATTTGAACGATTGTCTGTTTGGACCTTGCAAACGATTTTGTGAATATCTCCTCAGGTCTTCGCCCATAACAATTCACGGAGAAAATCCGTCTATTAATTGTTTTCTGTACATCACATACACGAGTATACTTATTTAAGATAAGAATTAATTTATTTCAGAATTTTAAAATAAACCGTAACAGTTTCAAACATGCATTTTATTACTTTTTAAATTATATGACCAGACGTTTTCTATGCACATGAGATGATAAAAAATTTCTTAATGTATTAAAGGTAGGTCAAGGTATTTATAACTTTACAGCTTAACCAGGCCTACCTACAAGTTTTGATTTTCTATTGTTTAACTCGCGAAAATCAGCTACTTTTGCATCTTTCATCCTCTCAAGTGCTTCATTTCTCCTTCGACCTTTATGCAAGTACCTATTACCCGCGTTATTTTTCTTTTTATCTATTACGAAACACTTAATTTACTCGAGGCCCGTGGTGTAGGTCTCTTAACATGTTTGTAAGCATAGAGTGGATCAAAAAAATGAAACAAACCTCGAATTTTGACCAAACGCTGGTAATTTATTGACTTCAAATTGAAAATCTACCATAACAAATTTTGAGCCCTTAGCTCAAAATAGAGTGGAGCAATGGATCCTCTGAGTAAGGTTTCTTTTATAAAAAATGCAGATTTCTTCATTTTCATCTCGTGAAAAAATTGTAGGACATTGGCTACCGAACTGGAAAAATGCGATTTGAGTTTCTGCATCTATTTGTATCATTGGTATCCAGTGTTGTGATGTGAGATAAAATTAAGTGTAAGCAATATAAATCTTGAAATTTTTTTTAAGGATGAAACTTAATGTACCGTTGAACCAATTATTAATGCAAAAGCAATTCGACAAAAGCTTACAAAATCTCTATCCACCCCTTAGCACATTCCCACTCTCATTCTCACCAACACTTGCCAGTACCTACAGAATCAATTTCGCTTCTATTCAAATTTAATTAAATATTATATCATATTAACTAAAGTATCAAAATCAATAAGTATGATTCATTTTGAGGATGTATTTAGGATTTTATTAAGTATATAAAAAATCATAGAAAAATTGATTGTTGTGTTGATCAAACTCAGTGTGGTGTTGAGCTGTTTATTGGTGCATACGCGAAACACAAACGTGTTTCTCCTTCTTAGCGCATTTACACTCTCGTTCCCACCAACACCCTCCAGTACCTACAATTTTACAAGATATAATAGTAAGAGCAATGTTCTTTATCCCGCATTGTAAGCAAGACGTCTATTGCTTACTACACGAATAGAATGAACAGACGAATTATAATTATATTTGTAACATTTTTGAATTTATGAAGATTAACAGCAATTTTTTATTTTTTCTGGATTTTATCTTCTCTTATAGTCCATTTTACATTTTTGAATTTATAAATATTAGCAGTAATTTTTTTCCAAATTTTATGAGTGTAAGCATTGCTTATATTACTTACATGGATGTCACGCCACTGTTGGTATCTCAATCTGATATCACTTATAACCACCTAACTTACCAGACAGTTGGAAAATTGCAGATTATAAAAATTGAAATTTTTCGTTTTTCAGAAAAGCATTATGAAAGAAACTTTCACCTCAAATACCCGTAAAATTTTTTTTTTAATCCGGCAGAGTAAATTGTAATTGAAGTAACTCTCTCAGGACATCCACCGTGCTAATGCAGAGTTCATTTAACATTTTTACAATTATACTCTATCTCAGTTAAGAATGAAAATTTGATAACAAAGGGCCAACATTCATAAGCGAGAAAATATATCAAATTGCAATTAAAAAACCATACATTTTTTGCTTTTCTTGTCACCATTATATGAATGCATAGCTACCGTTTCCTCTCTTACATTTTCACCAAATTCGTTATCAAATTTTCATTCTTAACTAAAACAGAGTATAATTATCGCGAATTTTTCGATTTTAACTCGTGAAAATACATTTTTCAATAGGTTGTCCTGCAATGTAAAACTTTTTTATAATTTTAATTGAAATTCACTTTTGTAGGTGTAATAACTATATTAGTATCACTATCAGTGGTAACACTGATATATTATTCCGTTGTACATAGTATTATACGTAGATGTATGTTTTATTACGTTCTTGAATTATAATGGTAAAAGTATTACAGCGTGCATTTATTTTCCCAGCTTTTAAAAGTTGTAACAAATTGGCGACGAGGATAAAAAAAAAATGTGTTAATTGTGATATTTATTCAATGTGAAATCGTTGTGCTAGAAATAATCATTTTTTTTTTGAACATTTTTCTCTTTGTACTCTATGTGCATTGAGTACAGCGGTGTAAACATGCCGCCATATAACAGTACGCACATCAATTTATAAACATAAGATATCAATTTTAATTTTTTTTTTTTTTGTGTGTCAAGTGCGACTCATCATGTCTATTACGGCTGAGCAACTCACCGAAATCTTGAAAAATCAAGAGACAAATTTCCTAAAAGCTCAGGAAGAAATGCTCAAGCGCATCTGTAAACAATCATCAAATCCACCAGCATCAATGCAACTTTATATTGCCAGCTACGAAAATTTCAATGAAAAAAGTGAGTCGTTCAAACACTACAAACAACGCTTCGAAAATTATGCCTCACGAAAAGGGCTTCATATCAATAATGACCAGGAACAATACGCAAAACTTCTACTAGATTCCATCGGTGCCAAGTATTTTACTCTAGTTTCCGATCTAGCAGCCCCGAATGAACCAGAAAAATTGAAAAATGAAGAGTTGATCAAACTTTTAGAAACACATCTAGCTCCCAAGCGAAATGAGTTAGTAGCTCAGCACCAGTTTTTATCAAAGTACCAAAATGAAAACCAGTCCATCAGCGAATATATTGCGGCGCTACGCAGTGAACTTATAGATTGCAATTTTGTGTCACCGTGTAATTGTCAAACATCAATAGCTGATATTCTCCTAAGAGCTCAACTAATTCGTGGCATACGCGACAATCATGTTCGTGAACAATTACTGCAGTCCAAGGAAATGACATTCGACGCTATCAGTAAATTAGCAATCACCCTAGAAGCATCAAAAAGCGACTCGCAACAAATTTCGAGTGAAAACTCTACTTCAAAAACTGAAAATGTCCACAAGGTACGATCTGAACATTTTTCGCGTTCAAAATCGAAACCTAATCATCGACCAGATGTTACGACAGATAATCGCCGTTTATCTAGGTCCAGATATCAAAATGAATCAAATAATACCCGTTCCCGTTCAAAATCAAAACCACGTATTAATTATAAAGAATTGGGTATTGATGGATTGTGCCTGCGATGCGGTAAAAATAACCACCGTGTACAAGATTGCCGCTGTGATTCATCACGATTGAAGTGTGATCATTGCAAACGAACTGGTCACGTAGCTCGTGTGTGTATCACGTCGTTAATTCAAAACAAAAAAAAACAAGCAGAAGTTAAAACAGTACAGCCGAATGAATACGGTATAAATAAAATTGAAGAAGTGTATCAAGCTAACCCTAACAATGAAGATGATCGATACTTTATTAATGTTCAAATTCAGAATCAACCAATCATGGTGGAAGTTGATTCTGGAAGCAAATACACGTTACTCCCGCGTAAACAATTTCAAGAATTAAATCTAAATATTCCTTTACAACCAGCATCAGTTACTTTTAAAGCATATACGCAAGATATATTCAAGCCAGATGGGAAAGTGATTGTAAACGCTTCCTATAATGGAAAAAAAATCCGTGACGAAATCTATATTGTTCCAGATGAATACTCGCCAGTCTTGGGTCGAAACTGGATCAGAAAATTAAAAATCAGCTTAGAAGAAATTGATCAACGATACGCAATTAATTATTCACCAGAAACAATGAATAATATCGACGCTAACGATATTTATTCAGAATATAAAGATGTTTTTGAAGGAAAAATTGGATGTGTTCCTGACTACGAAATTCATCATCAGCTTCGTGAAGGTGCTAAACCTGTATATCATCGAGAAAGAATGCTACCACACTCATTAATTGAGCTAGTGGAAAAAGAACTAAAAACACTGGAAGAAACTGGTATCATTACAAAAACAACATCAAGCGACTGGGGTTCTCCTCTAGTAGTCATTTTGAAAAAAGATGGTGGAGTAAGACTCTGCGTTGATTACAAGATCGGCGTTAATAAGCGACTGAAAGATGTACGTTATCCAATTAAGAAGATCGACGAAATACTCAACAAATTACGCAATGCCAAATATTTTTGTCGTCTAGATTTGTTCAAAGCTTATCTTCACATCAAGGTTGATGACAAATCTAGCGAAATTCAAACCATCACCACACATTTGGGTATGTTTAAAGTAAACCGTTTATCTTTTGGAATAAAAACGGCTCCAGCAGAATTTAACCGAATTATCGATCAGATATTGAGTACTATACCAAATGCAATTTCATACTTCGATGATATTGTAGTTTGGGGTGCTACCTTAGAAGAATGTCGACAAAATCTTATTAAATGTTTAAACCAGCTCCGAAAATATAATCTGCACCTGAACGCAAACAAATGTATACTGTTCGCCAAAAGCATCGAATATTTAGGTCACATTATTGAGTATAATAAAATCCGAAAATCACCAGCCAAAATAGCTGCAATCACGCAAATACCAATTCCATGCAATGATGTAGAAGTACGTCGATTTATAGGTATGATTACACATTACGCTAGATTTATTCCTAACCATAGTACACTAACTGCTCCATTGAGGAAATTAATAAACAAAAATACTCCATTTATATGGGACAATGATTGCCAAATTGCATTCGAATTATTGAAAAATGAAATCTCTAGTGATCGAGTATTGGTACCATTTAATCCGGCATTACCAATTCGTTTAACATGCGACGCTAGTCCTTACGGAGTCGCTGGAATTTTATCACACGTTATCAATGATCAAGAACAACCAATTGCATATGGCTCCCGTTCGTTAACGAGCGCTGAGAAAAACTACTCGCAGCTTGATAGAGAAGCGCTGTCGATTATGTTCTCTGTTCAACATTTTTTTCAATATCTGTTTGGAATAAAATTTCAATTGGTTAGCGACAACCGCCCCTTAACTCGAATTTTTCATCAAGATGCCTCCATACCAGAAATGACATCAGCCAGGCTACAGAGATATGCCGCATTTTTATCTGGTTTCAACTACGAAATTATCCACAAAAAGGGATGTGAAAACATCCATGTTGATTGCTTATCAAGGGCACCAATACCACTTTCATCAAATTCTATACCCGATTCAGTGGGTAATGAAGTTCATGAAATACTTATTACAGCTGTAAACCAAATTACATCGAATATATTAACGTATGCAAATATCAAACATGAAACGCAAAAAGATGACGAATTACAAAAAACCATTAAAGAATTGCAATCCAGTGATATCAGTGATTCGTTATTTACTATTGATGACAATGTTTTATATCGAAATCAACGTGTTGTAATTCCCAAAATACTTCAAAAAACAGCATTACAAGAACTACACCATACCCATGTAGGCGTAACCAAGATGAAACAATTAGCCCGGAAATACATTTATTGGAAGAATATTGATAACGACATTGAACAACTCGTACGTGAATGCGATAATTGCGCTAAAATTCAAAAAAGCCCCACAAAAGCACCATTACATCATTGGGATGAACCAGTGAACAATTGGCAAAGAATACACATTGATTATGCAGGACCGTATCAAGGTCATCATTTCCTGGTAATCGTTGATGCAAAATCGAAGTGGATAGAAACTAGTTACCAGAAAGATGCTCCCACATCGCAATCTACCATCGAAATACTAAACAATGTTTTTGCTCGCAATGGATTGCCAGAAATTCTAGTCTCTGACAATGCTAGTATTTTTACAAGCGATGTTTTTAAATCCTATTGTAAAAATAAAGGAATATTCCAGAATTTTACAGCTCCTGGTAACCCATCTACAAATGGGCTGGCTGAAAGGAATATTCAAACTTTGAAAAGACGTCTAGCATGTATGGAAAACGAAAATAAACCCATGCATACTAAATTGCAAGAAATTCTCATGCGATACCGCGCCACCCCGCTAAAAAATGGAAAAACACCTGCTGAACTGTACCTGCATCGTCAAATTCGAATAAAACTCGATACAATTTTCCCAACAAACATACAGCCAACCACAAAACCTATTATTGTGAAAGGTACTAGGCAGTTTCAAGAAGGAGACCGAGTACAGGCCAGATATTACGCGAATAACAAATCGCAATGGCAGCCGGGGATAGTTGAGAAGAAATTCGGTAACCTTCACTATCTCATTCATCTAGACAACGGCTACATTTTCAAGCGACACATCGACCAACTTCGAAAAGGTTCGAAATCAGTGAAGTTCGAAATTCAACCAGAAATTATGACACCCAATCGTCAGAAGGTGGAAGAGGAAAATATATTATCTGCCCCCCCGATGGGAATGACAGTTCCAGCACCAAATAGAAACGAAAATGTGAGAAGAGGCCGTGGTCGCCCTCCTCCTGTTGAAATAAGAGATGCGGAAGCAAGAAATCGCCGAACTCCGCGATATCTTTCAGATTATATTACGTAGGGAAGAGACTGTAATAACTATATTAGTATCACTATCAGTGGTAACACTGATATATTATTCCGTTGTACATAGTATTATACGTAGATGTATGTTTTATTACGTTCTTGAATTATAATGGTAAAAGTATTACAGCGTGCATTTATTTTCCCAGCTTTTAAAAGTTGTAACAGTAGGGTAAAAAATTTTTTGTACACGTATTTCAAATGAAAGGCGTTTTTGTTGTGTTTTTCTAAAAAATTACAAAATTCTCAATTTTTGTCATTCAACTTAAATCAAGATGCCAATAATCCAGGAATAGGGAGATGCAAAAATCCAAATCACGTAGTTCCCATGCACTTGAACCACTTTTTGGGGGTAAAAATGATGAAAAACCATGTTTGTTTTTTTTTTTCAAAAATGATCCTACTTTGGAGATCTAACGCAGTATCCAAACATTTTCCAGCATACAGGTTTAAAGCACCCTTTTAAAAATCTGAAAAAAAATTACCATGAAAAACCTTTTGATTTTTGTTTTTAACAGTCAATTTTCAAAATGGGATCTCAACATTCCTAGGCCAATGGAAAGGTCCTAAATTGTGGTCGAAATTCAAAAAAATGGGAGAAGTGAAATGACATACGCTGTTTCGCTATTTTGGAAACAATAGTCCCTCTGAATTAACAGTGATTCTTTTAAAGAAATTTACTGAAAAAGAACTGCTTAATGATGTAAAAAAAAACCTGTTAAAAAAAAATATTCTTTAAAAACCTCTGAAAAATCGTCTATGAGAAAAAATTGAAATATTACACTTCTTTCAGAAAATTATGACCTAAAAGGTGACATAAAAAAAAACTAGAAAAATGTGCGATGGTGAAAAATGGTCACCTATCATCAATCACCATTTTAACGGAGATATCTCAGCCCATTGTGCAAACAGTATCTGTCCATGGCTGCTGTCAGCGACACGGAATTGGCTAAGACTTTTGGCAATGAAAATGACGCATATCTGACACAGATTGACCAATTAGAAGCTGTTATTCGAAACCTTGACAAGTTAAAAAATTAGGTGGCTGGCGAACTTTGAATTTTTGCATAATTTTGTAATTTTGCAATTTTGTTCATTTGGTTTATTTTGCAGCGATAAACCTTGAACGTTCTGCCCACCTCACGAACTGTTTACCAATATAAATTTAAAACTTTTGAAAGTACAATTGTAGTCCTAAAAAACCAATTTTCTCATAATTTTGCCGTAGCTTGGCTCGAACACATGCAAGCATTTGTTATTCATTTCAGTTTTGTGAACTTAGGTACCAAAAAATATGGCTTTTTACTCCTTAGGATCCCTGCATTTCATTTTACAAAAAAAAAAAAACATAAAAATTATAGATTTTAGTTGGCACTGGAAGTTCGCTTTGTTACGCCCCTGAAGTTAGTTTTTCTGGAGTAATTTATCAAGGGCAAAGGGGTCCAAACTTTTTCCAAATGTTGGAAGCTAGGACAAAGCTCTAAAAGAAATTGCTTTTTCCAGTATTGAAAAGTTCAAATCTGAGGTAAATATATTTCTTATACCTAAATGGGGAAATTTTGTGATGGGACAGAATTTTATTTAGAATACACCCGACCGGCTCTCTCTCTTCGGGCCAACATTTTAGCGATGCGTTTGCATTTCAGGTACAAATATGTATAATATAATTTTTAAAAAAAAGTTTCCGAACTATTTTTTAGCAATTTTTGACAATTTTTGAAATTTAAGTAAAGTTTTGAAAATTGAAGAAATTGAATTGAAGGGTGAAATTTTTACCATATCGTTTGAGGTATCTTTGACACTGCTGTAATACATTTCAATAGGTTGGTATGGTGAATGGAAAATTTTTGTTGAAAATGAGAACGGTTTTGAAATTTTCTCTCGTCATTAGCACCGTAGCTTTGTTGTTCTAGCGTATGATTTGTCTGTCAAATAAACTCGGAAATTGCTTCAGTAATTCATTACGATTTGGATTCATACGCCAAAAATCATTATTACACTTACCTATACATCTATGGCTCTCGTATTGTATTGGTAGGTTAAATGACATCAAAACATGGGAAAAAAATATTATTCATGTTGTTAATATGTTTTGTTGACTTCAATTGATGATTACAATACTGTTTTGATATGAGCCGCTTTATTATGAAATTTCATTCATATAAATGAACAGGTAAACAGTGCGAAATGAAGGTATAGAGAAATCATGTCAAAAATCAGTTCATCAAACCATATCTTTAAGTACTACTTTTCTCTTTTTTGGTGAATAATTTCTCATTGGTTTCTTTGTGTAATGATGCGATGACTAGAAAATGCATGTACGAATAGGTCCTTTAGTTCACCTTGACCAGCCAAGCCTTTTTAAACCGGTTTGCCCTTGCATACCTACATAAATAATACCTACAGGTAATTTATATGTAAATATGTATCTAGTATGTACTAACGCTGATTTTCATTTTCAAAGCAGCAGTCAATTCGAATGATTGGACTTGGTATCGAATCAAACTACAGACATCAATGATCGGAATAACAAAAAAAGTTTAGCCTGATTTTTGTAAAATAAAGAAGATACGCGAGTTGTTCATTCATGCCTTCGTTGAATAAAAAAAATGGAATGCTATCTGCGATATTTTCTCTTAATATAATAATACGGGTACAGGTGGATATTGGAGTGAATTAATGAAGCCATCAAAATTGCACATTTAAGATCACCACTAAATCTATGTAACAAATTTCAACCCCTCTAGCTTAATTTAGAAGAGAAAAATGGGAAAAGTTGAAACCCTCAACCCTCAACAAGGACATTTAGGACCCCTACTGACTCTACATACCAAATTTCAACTGTCCATCCCAATTTGGAGGGAAGATATACGGGTGGAACAGCCTTTTTTTTAAGGTCAAAAGGAGGAATTTGAATATAATTGAATTTTTACCGGAGGTCATCCTTAATCGTGTATATCTAATCCGCTGTTAACCTGAGCCGATTGGTCGAATTTTAGCGATTTTGGTTAGTTTCGAGCCGAGTCAGTGGTTCTAGTTTGAAGGGGGATAAATGAATAGGGAAATTTTGAGCGTACCCTTCAGAAGCCTAATTTGAGTCCAGCGCTCAAATGGTTGTCAAAATTGAATTCGTATAGGGAAGGCTGAGCCACTCGCTCCCTTTGAAATTCACCTGTAATCTTAGATCGCAAAAAATGGTTTTAATACTCTTCTAGGATCCAAAAAAAACGGATTTATTTGATACCCACTCCCCTCATACTTCGCCGCTTATGGACATGCAGAATTGTACATAGGGAATAAGGATCTGAAAACTGAAAATTATCTATAACTTGGTGACTTTGTGAATTATAATTATTTCATGTCTGTTGTAATTGGATGAGGTAAAAGGCGAGCGATAAGGGAATATTTTATTGAAAAAAATAAATCAAAAGCAATTGCTTTTTACACATTTGTGTAGGTATTGAAAAAAGACATTCGTTATCATATTCGATGTACGATAATTTTATCCGTGTGATGCTTCACGGCACAGTTGGGATGCAAAACCCCATCCCCAGCCCATTGTCCACCTTTCCTTGAAGCCAAAAAACTTGAAAAAATCTTTTATTCTCGTTAACCTTTTTTTCTTAAAACATTTGAAAATGCACTTTAATAGTGTTTTTTTTATACCACAAGCACTTAATAAAAAAAAAAACCAACACCCCCACACAGAAAAACTAAACCTCTTCCTTTGAGTCATTCCTGACTACGTCGCCTGCTAATGAAAACGTTACCCCAATCCGCGGTTAAGTAGTTGATAAAATTTACTCTCGTTGTTTTATTGCCTTTCACTAGTGTCGCCAAATGGAGTTGGTAACTCGCATCGATAATTTATTTGAATTTTTATTCGCACGCCGAAAATCATTATGGTATGTCTACGACCTTAGCGTATTTAGATAGGTACATGACAACACAAAGAAAAAAAAAATTATTCATAATGTTAATACGTTTTGTTGACTTTAATTGATAATTTAGAGCATTGTTTTGATAATGTGTGAGCCGCACCATCGCAAAAAAAGATCCATTAGTATAAATGAATTTGTAAATTGTACGAATCGATCAAATATTAACTGCATCGTGCAATCATGACCACGAAACTCAGTTCAACTTACTTTTGCGTACACTTATTATCTTTCATAGTGAGTGACAGATATTCGAAGTATACCTACCTTACAATACATCATAATTTAAATGAGTGAGATTAAAACCGGCTAATTTTCATTATTAACGCAGATGTACGCGGAAAGCAGTCCTGCAGCTATCGGCCAGAAGCAAACATCAGCCAAATACATCACACAATTCGTCTCGCCACTTCAAAGCATTAAAGTAAAATCCGAACCGTTGACATTGCATCATTTCCAGCAGAAGGATAACACGCAAAACCCAATGATCAGCTTGTTGACCAATCCTGATAAACCTGAGTCGTTGATCGATCATCAAATCATTAGTCGTGAGAATAATGATGATTTGCAGCTAACCTCAGAACAATCTAAATTCCAGAAAACGTCTCTAGAACCCAAGAAAAGTGTACATTTTGACGACATTGTGAATTCTGGCGAAGACAGTGTAACACTACAAACTTTACACTCGGAGCAGCATGGGTTGGAATCTGAATATCTGAACACTTCCAGAGATCTGGATGAAGTGATTAAAATAATGATGACAGGTGGTAGCACTACGAATGAGCATTCAAAAACACATCCCATTAATGGAAGTAAACAAGATATATATGAGAAACGGCAGCTCAGATTAAAATTCTTGTTTAAAAATCGTTTCGATTACCTATAGGAGTCTCGGATCCAATAATGATAAACGATCGAAGGACCATACCAATGAACCAAATAGTTTTAACCTTTTTTAAGATCATCTTCAGTTGGAAGAAAATTTCTACAGCTAAAATTCAGAACAATCGTCCTCTTTCTGTACAGTAGGGTCAAATATATCGTGACCGATCGAGTTTTTCTCATTTACTGTCTGTCGTCTATTCAGTGTGTACCTGTTTGTTGTACAAAAGATAAGAAATTCGTCGTAATTTTCAGAAAAGGCACGAGATTCTTATTATCTACTTACCTACGCGAAGTTGTCATAATATGAATATTTTCAACACGTTAACTGAGAAATAATAATTAATTTTTTATTCTATTTAGTTGATAATAAATTGTGTTTCATTTTATCAAAGTTTCATGTAAATGTTTATACATTTTGATCGAAGACGTTTTTGTTTTATTCAGGAAATTTTTCCTTCAACTTTCAAGAATCACTAAGCAAACACTCACATTACACTCAACTTTCTCTTAAACGAACACCCACTAATCACGTTTTTATTAAATCATCTAAACGAAAAAAATAATAATAATAATAAACAAAATGAACAACGCGATAAAAAAAAAGAAAATCATTTATTCGTCATAATAAAAAAAAAATAACTACGAAAACAATCAAAACCCTTAAACCACATTCACTACGAGAAGGAAGGATATATGCGTACGTAATTTAATAGAAAGGTGAGGGGATGACAATGTATACACATTACGAACTAACAGGCGTACTTAATGACTATTACAACGTGGAAAGTGTTATAACAGGGGGGAAAAGTTTAAAAAACGAGTTCAATTAAAATTCGCGACGAGAGACTTAACGAGGTAACAATGATAAAATAAATGAAAAGAAAAAAGGAATATACAAATACATAAAACCCACGAGAAAAAAAATTAACCTTATCAAGCGTAGTGATTGGGTGGAACACTAATATCGATGAAAACGTCCATTTGATCAGGTGTAAACTGAGTTTTTAGGCAGTTCCAATCGGCATAATGGGTTCGTTTGAAATTACCCAGTGTTTTTCGAATTGTGCTCTGTAAATGCGGTGAAACCAAAAATACTTTAATCAGTTACAAAATTGAATACATAAAAAAAATAATAAAATTATCAAATCTGGATACCGGTATAGGTTCGGGATCTCCGAGATGGTCTCCAATTTCGACAAAAAGTTCTGGTACTTCGGGAGGAACGGTGTAAGGATGAGCGTTTATGAACGAACATAAACCAATGACTCCGGCGTGTCGAATATTTATGTTGCTTTTCTTGGTCAACGGTTTTTTACGCATTTTTTTGAATTTATCCTGCAGATATAACAAGAAGAGGGATTGTTATTCGATAAATTCAAAAATTACCTCGATCGAAATTATGAAATAACACTGACGAGTAAATCTTGCGTCTCTTTGATAATATTGTAATGTATAAATCCGCTTATAACTTCGCCAGCTTTTTGGCGTACTTCGCATCGGTCATCTTCCAACAAAGTTCCAAGAATAACCAGAATCTAAAAACATTCGTAAATTAAACGTACTAAACATATATAATTCTGGATTAAAGGAGGAATATTTCCTGTATTTTTTCTACCTTATTAATCCATTCTTGACGAGTTGAAATAATAAACACGTTATGGAATACGAAAACTTGTAGAAAATCTAATCCGGTACATTTAGCGCACCAACTGTTACTTTGTGAAACCTAAGCATAAAATTAAGAATAATTTAGCATTATTGAATTTTACAAAAATTGTATTTTTCAAGCAAATACAAACTCCATTAGTTACCTTTTCAATTGCTTCCATAAACAGGGGAATATCTTTAGGGCGAGCAATATTGAAGCTCATCAAAGACAGCGTACTTTTACAGATATCCTTTAGCTCATCGTCATTATCGTAATTTTCCATGTAACAAATTAGAGGACAGATTTTGAAGAATTCTGGTTTCATCGGATAAACGCATCTTTGAATGGAATACGTGCACCATTTGCAAACTGTCGTAATAACAAACGAATAATTTTATGAATTGCAATCGTAATGAAGAATTTAATAGTTAGTTCATGTGAATGAGGTAGAGACCGTTATTTACCTGTTTTTAAAAGTTGTATAGCTTCTTGAATTTCTTTATTGTTATCAATTTCCATTTCGTCACCATTAGAACAGCCATTTTCGTCTGTAAAATGTCGAAACAACCGAATTAATAATTAGCATGTACATCTATGTATCGATCTCGCCGAAGCAGAAATCCCTTCTTTGTTTTTTCAAATTTCCAAAAAAGAAAAATGATTACGATGAAAAATAAATACTACGTTATAATTAGATAATTGCGCTTCGATAATTAAGTGTTAGAGAAATATTTTTAAAAAAGAAAATACATTTGATTAGGAGCTTTAAAAAATCCATCAGTAGTTAAATCACTTTTAAAAACTATTTTAAAAAAAATCAATCCGCGATTAATTGAAAGCATTATCATTTTTACAAACAAAGAAAAGGCTGTAGCAGGGTGAGGAGGACGATTTGCCCTTGGGTCTCAGAATTCAAATTATTTAAGAACCTATTTAAGCATTGGTAAAAGATGATTTTTAAGCTTATTCGTGATTTTTCATCTCGTAAGGGTGAGGGGAGGACAGAAAAACACACTTTCGGGAGGATTTTTACGTTAATTTTTTTTTCTCCGCGAATTTTAGATCGACTTTTTTCAAATTTGGTATGAAAGTGAAAGTACTCAGATGGAGCGTTGTGGAATTTTTCCGATTTTTTGGACCTTTGGTATGATCTTGAAATGGGCTTTGAAAATTTTGAGGGGGCCTATAAGCCCCGATTTTAGAGCTATAAAATCGAAATAAATGTTTCAAATTATTAAGGGTATTTTACGTCTCCCACATTTTTTTCATTTTTTTTGTAGCAGTGGCTCCCTCTGCAGGCCTCAAAAACCATTTTTTTTTGTTCGTTAAATATCAAATTACCGACTAAATAATTATTCTTATTTTTGAGGGCTGTAATAGAATTATTAGGTGTAAAATACACCTAATAATTTGAAAACATTTTTTTCTATAGTTTCCAGCTCTAAAATGGGGGTCTACAAGCCCCCTCAAAGTTTTCAAACTTCATTTCAATGTCATAACAAAAGTCCGAAAAATCTGAAAAAATTCCACAGCACTTCCCTTGGGTACCTTCACGATCAAAAATTCGCAGATAAAAAAAATTAATGTAAAAAATCTCCCTGAAGTACATTTTTTACTGCCCTTCTGCCTCCCACTCCCCTGTGATGAGATACAAAATCACGTCACGAATACGCTTAAAAATCATTTTTTTTTACCAGGGCTTAATAGTGTCTTGAAAAAATTGAATTCTGAGACCCAAAGGTAAATCGCTCTCTTTGCCCTGCTATAGGCTTTAAATAAAAAAGTTACCGAGTTAGCAAATTCAGACGAAATTCTGAACATAAATTCTATTTAAATTATTTTAGTGAAATGCTAGTACAGTTACTTTTAATTAGTTTAGATCAGTTATGGTAGTATAAAATGGTTTCATTTCGATTTCTTGAACAAATTTCGTATACTTACTTACTTACGATAAATAAAAAGTAAAAAATTAAAAAAAAATCGATCGCAACCCTCTCATTAAAGATATTAAATCGCTATTACTTTCTCAACAATTGATAAAATAGTTGGACGAAAAATCCTTGTAAAGTTGCAAATAGTAGCATTTCATTATCAAAATCAATTAATTCAGCAAAATCGTAAAAACCACGTAAGAATTAAAACTCTTTTATAGAAAAAACACAATTTACATTAAAATTCAACCTGCGTACCACGTTTTGGATATTTTATTCGTCGATAATAATATTCTATAAAATAAAAATCGTAACAATTATCAAAAAAAAAAAAAAAAAAAAAAAAGAATAATGAAAGAAGGAAAATCATAAAAAAAAAAAACGTAAAAAAAATAAAAAAAAAAAAAAAAAAAAAAAAATAGAATAATGGAAGAAGGAAAATCATAAAAGAGTATAATTTTTACCTAGCGAATGTTTACTGTTAGGAGCTACGCTGTATAAAAGTTCTAATCTCGGCACCAAGTACTCGATAAATTCGGAGGCGCGAGGAGCATCCATTCTACTCCAACTCTCCACTTCAAGATCCGTCTCAAAAATGGAAACTAGAACTCTGCGTGAGAAAATATAAGCGAATTTGTCAGTTTCCTTTTTTAGCGTTTAGACGATGAACACCGAGTCGTGGAAACTCTTTGGGGTTCGATCGATAATATAGAAATTTAGACCAATACGAATGATGGTCGTGGTTTGTTCGAGTACTCACGATCCTAAACGTTCTCTAAGGTTTTGGTACGGATTAGCAAGTTGTGGTTTAATATCTTCTAGTAGTCTACTCCACAAATGCCCTAAACGCCAAGAATACATGCCACCTCCTTGTAGAGAGAATAATCGTCTGTGGAAAATATTCGCATTACTTGAAAATTTTTCAAGTTCCAGGTTCGTTTAAAATGTAACTCATTTACTAACCCGCAGTCTTTAAAAGAAGCATCTCCTTTTATCGGTGCATCCATCAATGATTCCAATAAATTATGACTTTTGTTCACATCACAATTATACTGAAATGATAAAATTAAAAAAAAATTAATCAAATTTCCTTACGAGTACAATTTTAGTGATTTAATATTTGTACAGAACGTACTAAAGCCGATGCAATGGCGGTACCCCAATTTTTTTGAGTCTCTACGGTCACATTATCTAGAGATTTTTTTATTAAATCGGCGCACCATTTTGTTACACGCTGAGATTTATCAAAAGGCCATAATTTTGTTCCTTGAATGATACCTAAAGAGAAAAAAACATTGTTAAATCCCTATTTCTACGAACAAAACGTATCGATTAAATTGAAAACTTTACCAGCCAACATTTCAGCCGCACATCTTTGGCAACCATCTTGCTGATCATCTGCCAGTCTTTCAACGTGCGGTTTTAATATTTCAAAATATCTGTCCCCGTGTACTTTGAACGTATACTAAGAAAAATTTTTACAACAATATTATACACATTATTTATCAATATTTAATCCCAATATGCAAAATTTTACTTATCGTACTTTGAATAAAGCGATTTGGAAATATTTCAACGGTTGCCCTTTACTCTCTTCTAAAGACAGGAATTTTATCAATCTATCCACATTTGAGGAATCCTTGAAGAAGTCGTCCACTTCTTTATTTACCGGAGTAAATTCTTCATCTTTTAGTGTATTCAACGGCTGAGCTGCTGATGAGGAATGTAAATGTAATTCTCTGTATAAAAATATCAACCAATGAATAAAACTAATGAACTCCGAAATAGAAAAAAGACAATATGAATAATTCTGACTTTGGCCAACAGTAATATCCGATATAGCACGAATACGTATATCGAGCTTCATTCCATTCTGTTTCATTTTTGGGAATATTGCTTTCATGATAAAGACACCAAGAGTTATCGGGTCGCGGGCCAGGTCTCACTGGTTTGGAAGAATCGTCTTGAAGGTTTTTGATCGCGTATGGGTTAACTTTTTCTTTGACAGCTTTACGTTTATGGATTTTCATAATGCATACAACGCATTTTATAGCGATCTAAAAATATACAAGAGACTTATAAATTGAAACCCTTCAAGTATTATAATTATCATCGTAAGTACTAAAGTAGAAATAAAATTAATTTTACCTTACGCATGAGTACAGAGTCGTGCAGTAATAATTTAAGGAAAAATCTCACTATCTCTACGGGTATTGGTTCTTCCGGAGATAAGAATGAAACTAAGAACGACACAGCCATTAATTCGTATCGCCAGTGTCTAGAATTAAAGTCGAAAAAAAAAGGATTGAACTCGATCATTGGTTTTACAAAAGGATGATGTTGGAAAATATCTGTATTTACAGAGTCTTGGATTCAGCTGCCTTTAATAATGATTCTAACAATTGCGAGTAGCTCTTTGTAACGTCGGAATTTTCTTTTTGCAGTCTGTCGAGTCCTTTTTGAATTTGCTCGTCAGATGGTAATTCGTGCAACATTTCAATCTCAGAACGAGTCCATAATTCTTTAGTTTTTTCAACTACTTTATCGGGCATCTAAAAAATTTTACAATTAAAATTTTAATTCACTATTTGAAGAAAAGAATTTTAACATGATATAGTTACAATTCAAAACGATATTTTACCTGCATTCTCAAAGAAAATCTACATAGGTTGTTTACTATGGTGTCCGTAACATCGTTTAACAATTTAACTACAGCTGGTTCTTCATTCGGAACACTGTTTACCAAAGCTGGTAAAATATCTTGTAAAGTTTCCATGGTTTGTAGTAACAGCGGCCATTCTTTCCTTCTTTGCCCTTTAATAATAGCCAACGTGCTCTGTAATATATTTTACATGGAATTTATGAGCATGTAAAGCATCATTTTACATCAACTAGCCGAAGTAATTCTAATAATTACACATCGTGAAATATATTCTAAGAATTCTAGACAAATTTATATCAATATACCTTGAATTTTTCAGAAAATTTATTTTCTCCTTTTAAATTTTCCACTATTTGATCTTTAATGATCAAAGGTAATTCCCAATAGACTCGCAACATTTTATTAAGCACTTTTTGAGCCTTAGATTGTACCTGAAAATTATTTAACAAAATTAAAATAAATCAATATTCCAATTATACTTGTACAATCTTCGATTGTCTAATTGGATTTATCGTTTTGATCCCCATACCGGTTTATAATCACTGGTTGCAAGTTCTAATATTTTCATTACAACTGTAACATGTGTTTTGGTGAAAACAGGTTCGGTGTGTTTACATCTGAACATATGTTTCAAAGCCATTTCTTCGATCAACATAAAACGTATATTACGTTTCGAAGGAATGAGGCGATTTTCAAAAAACATTTTAGGCATCTTGATACCATCTTTGTGAGTTTTATAATCAGATTCGAGTGATTCGTCATAGTACAAAAGATCTGACCAAATCTATAAACAATATCAGGTCTTAATTGACACTAGGATAAAAATTTGGGCTTATCGCTGCTGAAAATTAGCATTACATTAATCAGTAATAAGAACGATATAGTATCATCGGATTCTTTAAGAAGCTTGTTTTGAAACATTTCCATTTTTTCGATTAAAACTTTGTATACATTGGAACCATCGGGCATTTTAATATATCTTTTAACTCCCAATTTCAATATCATAGGAGAGATAGGCAATTGAGATTCAGATCTGAAAATAAATGAAAAAAAGTTAGTAATTAGTATCAGAAGAAGCGAGTGAACATTTTAAATTCTTTGTGGATCTTACAACTTTAACGGTGGTTCGTCTCTCCAAGGCTCTAGCAAAGTGCTGCAGGAGAATAACGAGAAAATGATCGTTAATGTGGCTCTCAAACCTTCCCTGCAAGAATAAAGTAATAAAAATTGACGATAAATTGAATTTTTTTGATCCCTCTGAATTAAAATATGTTTACCTCGACAGTTCTATTTCATTATTTACGTATTTATCGATAGTTTCCAGTTCGGGCATTAAATACTTCCAGAACAGTTGTTCAACAATGCTTGTTTCCTCTTCAGATGGTGTATACCATTTAATATTTAAATTATGTAGACTACTAGTTTTACCCCATTCCTGCATGAAAGATACAAAATTACACAATAGTTAGGAAAACGCATAAAAACCAATTAACAATTCTTACCCTCAATGGTAAATTTTCGGAGATATTATCATAAGAATTAGTGCTGCTACGATATTCCATTGGATATGTTGTACTGAATAGATTCAACAATTGAGCCAATAATCTGGTGCTTATTTCATAGCCCTCTTTACATTTCAAATGTAATGTTAAATCTAGTACATCTTGAAGCATGGGAAGGTACGGTTTTATAGCGTTCGGTGAAGCCATTACAATCTATACATTAATATATAAATTAGTTTAAAATCTCGTGTTCTAAAATTCAATAAACCAAAGCAAAGTATCAAACATCAATACAAGTGATTGATTCAGAAAGATGGTAGAGGAAGAGATTATTATATAATTGAATAGAAAAATTTCCAAGATTTTGGAAAAAAAAAACATAAAAGCAGATTGAAATCCCAAGGAATGCTAGTCACATAAATAAATTAATGACCTCTGATAACAGCATTAATTTGTAAAGCAATTCATCATCTAAAATCTCTTCATTCTTCAAGTCTCGGTGTTTTCCTTGTTCAATAACAAACCAACAAAGATTGGGCAAAAATAATCTGAAAGTTTCTTCACCATTTACCTGGTAAAAAAATACATATTATATTTTACTTCAATCATTAGTGTTTTTTTTACCAGCACACAATAAATTTGACAACATACTTCGGCAAACGCTCTTATTAAAGAAGCAACAGCTTGACCCGCAACTTCTCTTTCGAAAATTTTCGTAATAGAATAATTATATACTTTTTTTAAAGCTTCCTACGCAACAAATTTGGAACATGAGTGGGTTGGAAACAAGTTGGCATAGCTTCATCTCATGAATGAAAATATATATATAAGTATACTTACCTTGAAAATAGAACTGGAAAATTGGCCAACAAGGGAATGACATGAAATCCACAATATATCGTACACATTTTGGTCGTCTTTGTTGCGATCATCGCTAACGTTATTTTCAATTCTCACGTTTTCTTGTACTATACTTTCAATAAGTAAAAATAAACGGTCGAAAAATTTTAAAACGAATTCTTCGAACTGAGACGTGGCACTGGCCAGCTCTTCTTCTTCCTAGAAAATAAATAAGATTAAAGTAAATAAAAGAATTCTAAAATACGCAGTTCATCTTTCTTCTAATATCTGCTTACTGGAGTGAGATCTGAGTAATGAGACGAAGCGGATGAGCAATCGACAATAGGAATCATATTTGAAAAAATGCAAACAAGTTGCAACGAGATAATCGATTTCCTCATATCATTAGGGTCGATTCCGGGGAGGATTGCAAACAGCAATGGAATTACATGGTTTTTACCCTGTTCGTATGAACAGTTCAATCCGCCACTAAGCATCGGTCTAGCGACACCGCGTATGCTTTGTAAAGCAGATATCAACTTGTAAGGTTCCGTCAACGAATCGACTGTAGCATAAAATCTATAGAATGAAAAGCCGTTGAAAAGCAAGTAAAAAAGATCACAATACATAAATTAAAGAATCTCACGTACGTGTCAAGTAAAGGAGGAACGACAATATCTGGTCTGAGGGTAGAAAGATCGTTGAATATTACAGCAAAATTCATCACAGTTGAAGGAGAAAATACCGCTTGCATTGAAACCGATTGAACGCTAACGACAAATCTACGAATATCCTCATCTGTTAGTTTTTTCTCCGGCGGAATATTGTTGTCCCAAGAAGGTTTTGCGAATCTTTCTCTGCAATAATGGGAAAAATTATTTTAAAATCAATGAGAAAGACATTTGCTGACAAATGAAGTTACCAACCTTTTCACTCGTAGGACGAAATTTCTGACAAGTTTTTTCAAAAATGATTTTATTATAGAAACCCAATACCCTGTGTTGGCCGGATGACAATATGACTCAAGAATTTTCAAAAGTTGTTCTAAATAGTCTTGGCTTTTACTTTCTCCCCCCTGTAAGTGAACAACTCATATAAATACGAAATCTTGAGTATACAATTGCCGATCATATACATGAAACTAACCAGCGTTGAAACAATCCACGAAGCAGCTGATTCTTCGGATACTTTGGATAGCTTTACAGAACTAGTTTTCTTATAATGAACCGGTAATTTGAATATCTTCAGAAAACGCGAATACATAGTCGGCATATACTTCTCCCAATCGACACGTCCAACATTGACCCAAGCCAGAGTGGAAATTAAATGTAATATATGCTGAACAAAAGAATGCAAATTACAATATTATTCAATAATTTCAACATCAGTGTCAATGTATCGTCTTACATCTTCCCAAAAAAAACAATTATTACTGCAAACATCCCATATCTGCATTAATTCTTCAAACCATAGATTATGAGTTATATCAGCTAATTCTGGTCGGTTGCTTAGTGGTAAAAATAAGCTCAACATGTGAATCCCAAATTTCATGGCTTTCGTATCAAATGGACAAAGATAAGGTCTCAGTTCGTCCAATATTTCTTTTGTAGATTCAGGTGGAAAATAACTGAAAAATAGCTTACAATTACTTGAAAGGAAATGTAAAAATATAAATTGATTATCGTTAATAACTCACTATCGGACCGTATTAACAATCAGTTCCAGGTCGTACTTTACATCGCTGTTTTGAAAAAAGAGAAACAAATAAAGGTTAAAGACTTGGTGATATTTGAAATTCGTAATGCAAAAGCTTGAATTTAAAAACACCTACTGATTAACAGACATGATTGCCTGCCTAATTTGGCTACACCAAAATATTCTTTTACAAATATCATACAATGGTCTCCATGGTAGGGTTAAATCTTCTCCGGGAATAAGAAGTCTTCGTTTTCTGTAAAATTAACGAATACATTGTTAGAATTATTTTGAAAAAAATATTCTCATTACAGTTCCAATAAGACAAAATAGTGGCATGTATTTGATTCAAAAATTGAATTTCATTTTCGATATTTCATTTACATGCGTGTTCGAGTAAAAAATACTGGATTAAAAAAAATCGATAAAATTCTTTGACCGTGACATCGTTACAAAAAGAGTAAATTTTTTGTCCCGGGTATGGCTTCAGAAAATCAGTGTAACATGTAAAATTAATGATAAGTTCATTTTTTGAATATTGAAGATACGATATTTGGATAACTAACCTCAACAACGTACATAACATCGTATGTAACGATGAATTGTAATCGGGTGTGACATTCAGTGATATGTCTGCACATGTTACCATTTCGTATAGAATCTGAATGAATAGAACGTGATCTTCTTTGGTAAATTTAAGCCCGTACAGATGAACATACCTATTAAATACAGAAGAAACAAATCAAAAATACACGCTGCATATGATGAAATAGAGCTATATTAAAACGAGACGATGAGGAGTATCGGTGGAATTTTCAAAATTGAAAACAGCTTTTTAAAATTCTTACGAACGATGAAATGAAAATTGGCTGTCTGTATGTTCGCCAGATGTTCGAATCAGGATTTGAAATTTCGAGTTGTATGTATGAATAAACATCACATACAGGAATTTTAATTTCATCGAAAAACTTTAGTCATCTCATTTGGAACTTAAGGAATTCTGAAATTAATGGGAAAACTCAAAATTACCACAGCAATCTGGCATTCCAGTAGATGAGATACTGTCGAGGTTCTCTGAGTAAAATTGAAGACCCAAAATATGTCTTGAGTTGTCTGAGCTGCTCGTAAGCTTCCTCGTCGAGCTCATCTCCATATGGAAGAAGTTTTAGCTTTTGATTATCTTTTTGAAACTTTATATTCTTATACATTATGTTAATGTTAATATTCTCGTAAAAAAGCACGAAAAACGCAAATCACCTCCACTACCGCGATACGTGTACTAAGTATAGTCACTAAATGATGATTATGTTACATTTTACATTTGTTTTTACATCACACAAATAAGGACTGATTCATCATTACATTGCAAATTTAGAACATCAACATAATGTAGATATGAGATGTTAATAACATGAAAAAATTGTAATTGTTCCAAATTTTTCAAAAACTTTCCTCAAACCGGATTCCAATGATTACCGAAATAGTGACCCTATCGTTGAAATCGGAAATCAACAAATTTTTTTTTTTTAATAATTTTTTTATAATATCCGTGTTTTTAATTTTTTTTTTAATATGTTCATGTTTTTTAGTCATGTTACATTTAATTAAAGTTAATTATTCATCGTAACAAAGTCGGGAAAAATTTTTAAAGCAGTTTTCGTAAATGGAAATCATCTTTCAAATATTCAATTTTACCTAATTACTAGAAATTACCATATTTACGCTTAGATTCTAGAACGAATTTAGGTACACGCTCTCGTGACGTCACATTTTGATGAACTTCATTTTCATCATCTATTTTCTTTGCCATATCTATGTGCATTTTCGTGGTCTGTTAGAAGAAGAATGGTTCTCTTATTATCATTAAGCTGATGTACTTTTTTTATGTTTGACTAATACTTAGAATTTGGATTAGTATCGTTGTAATTTTAAATTATTACTACTTTTAGTATGCTACAAATAATCATATTCGGTACTTAAAAGATGGCTGACAGATTTTGGAAATTGCAAGAGAGCAGTATATTTCGTACTAATGTGAAGTCCATAAAAATCCTTTACCACTCAAATTTGAATATCATCTTGATATTATCTAAAAATGGAGAAATTCTGGTCATCGATGTTACTTCCGGCGTTGAACTTCATAAGTCCGTCTTATCTGGTAAATGTATTGCAATTTTCTGATCATTGTATTACGTTTGACTCTTGTCTATTCATGAAACAATGAAAATGTGGTTTCCGATGAAGCATCGGTGTTCATGAAATAAGATCATCTATTTCTTACATATTGTTAGCGGTGTCATTAAATTTCAATGGATTTAAAGAAATGTTCAGAAGATGAATTCTTGCTTGCCTGTAGTCTACCGCCAGCGCATGTGGCGTTTCATTCATAATATGATTACGCGTTATTTCGGAATTCCCTTAGATAAACGTATCTAGAGCGAACTGTTAACCTTTCTTAGACATCTTTTAACGTGATCAACATGTGGTGTAATGCTTACAGTGATAAGTTGACTAATAGTTTTAAAATTGTTCACCATGTTTAGAATCTGGGAAGGACTTATTTTTGGACGGCATTTACCTCAACTCTCACAACAAACTTGTTTTAACCAACGGAGTTACTCTGGGAATGCGTAGTGATTATAATGGTATTCTGCTATTCGATACAATTCTACAACCGGTGATTCAAAAACCATACGATATTGTTGAAGTGGAATTACCATTATTTGAGGTAACTAAACATTTCACATTTCTATATAAATTCAATTACGAACGGATAAAATTGCAACATTACTATTTCATTGTAGGCTTTACTCATTTACCAAGCTCTAAAACAAGTCGAATTACCTGCCGCCGAAAGTGTAGTAGATTTGACTAATAAACTCAAGGTGCAAATAGCCGAAAGTGAAAACTACGTGAACGATGGTGTTAAAGCTGAAAAAGTAAGTCATTTTAATGTGGTTTCAATATCGGAAATAGGAAATATAATAATTTTGATTCATTTATAGTGGAACACGGTTCGGTTAAAATCTACTCACAATTCGTTAAAATGGGTTGCCGGTACAATGGCGACGGAATTGAAACGGCAGAATCGATACATCCCAGCTTTGTCCATAGCTAGTGCTATAAATGAGAGATTGAATTGCCTATTTCCATCGACCTTCAATAATTCTAACACAGATCGAGCATTAATGTTTAGTGAAGCCAATAGAAGAGAAACATTTACTAAATGGCCTCATATGGATTATAAGTACGTCATGTTTGATATTTAGTGCTTGTATGAAATGTTTTAAATGTATTGAACAAACTGATGAAATATTTGCAAATAATACGTAGATGGGCTCTTCCCGATCAAATGGCTCAAGCTGGCTTTTACCATCAACCAAATACTATCGGTGATGATCGTGCGATGTGCTTCACTTGCGTTGTATGTTTGGTCTGCTGGGAACCGACTGACGAACCATGGTAAGGTTTCGTCTGCAAAAGATTTGTCACTATGACCTTGAAATATTAAACCGAATTTTATGATTATTTGATAGGTCTGAACATGAGAGGCATGCCCCTACATGTCCTTTCGTTAGAGGCGAATACACCCAAAATGTTCCGTTGTCCGTGAATTATGCTACGGCGCCAGCCATTACTTTAAATGATAGAGTTTCTTTTGGTACGAGTACACTTTCCGATGTATTTGCTACGTTTTCGAAAAAAGGCGTTGTCACATTGCATAATTATTCGCGAGTTTTGAAAGTAAATGATTATAAATGAGTACATCCGAGAGTTATTAATACTAAGATGCAAACTGATTCAAATGTTTCGTTTCTCAGGTTGTTACTGAATTTCACGTGCCTACAACTTTGTGTGAATTACAACAACAACCTATCAGAAATACGGATATATTTTCGGATATTTGGCAACAAAACGATAAAAGTACTTTGGAAATTTCTTTAACGAAAACTATAACCGGTAATTGGAACTTTTCAAATTACTTTTTATTGATATGTAATTGATTATTCTGTAATACGATAATTTTTGAACCTGTTGCAGAGCATCTTCTACGTCCTACTTTTTCCTACTTCATAAGCGCATGTTCCGTGCTGAGTGCTTCCCTTTACAATAGATTTATTGCCGACTACGATGATTACAAGGAGAAAACCGGATGCTTAATTGTCGACGATGAGCATAATACTATTTCAAGTGGACGTGTTCGCCCATGTGTTGTTGTTGCTGTGAAGAAAATACACCAAGGTGAATTCGAAATAACTCGTCCGTTTTCTTTCTTTGTAATTTTACTCCCTCACTCTGGTCGTACATATTACCAAAAGTAATTTTGACTTGTAAATTGATTTTAAAAAATGTGAATTGATGGATATAAGGAAATATTACAAAAATTACGATTTATTCGAATCGAATAAAACGACAAAACATTTTAAATCGTTTTTAAAGAAAACTATTCTAATCCTTTGTATTTCTTGTACAGACGTCATGTTAGGCTGGAACGTCGAAAATCATACCGCATCAGTAGAAACGATGAACAACGTTAACGAAGCGCTGAATAGCGGCAGCAGTAGTGCTGCAGCTGTAGCTGGTACGCGTCCCAAAGAATGCCGATACCAGTTACTCTTGGCTGTGTACGACTTCCATTACAAAGATGCGGACGACAGTGATGGTACTTCCAGTAGTGACACAGCTACCAACGAACGAACTCTTAATTCGTGTAAAACTGCCTCTACTAAGAAAAGCGGCACCGGTACCGGAACAACGATCTCACGTAATAAAGATTGCGAATATTACGGTAGCAAAATTTACGAAACTACTGCCACTTTGCTGGATGACATTAATTTAATGGAGACCGAAAGTCATTCGCCAAATCAGACTACTTCTGTGACTAATTCTCTACAATCAGCTGGTAAACTATTACTGAACCTTTATCGCTGATTATAGATAGTTATTAAAGATGACATTTATAATATTATTAATCACATTAGAGGCTTGTTATTTACTACCTCTTCTGCGTTCTAAACGACGTTTACTTTTGCAGCAGCCTCGTATATGTTCCCATTTGAAGGATCGAATCAGTTAACCGCCAACACGACAACCACGTTAAGCGAACAAGTCGAGAGTATTCTATCGTCTACATCAACCGGAACCGTATCTCCTAATGAAGAAAAATTACGTGACTCAAAAGCCGAAGGAGAAGCAATGGGAGAAGACGGTAGCCGTACCGATGGCTCTAAAAATTTGCTTAAACTTGACTCCATGGATTTAGATAAAGAAGCCACCCTCGTGCAGCACTTTT
The DNA here is from genome assembly GCA_900060175.1 of Ferrisia virgata. Classification (NCBI taxonomy): domain Eukaryota; kingdom Metazoa; phylum Arthropoda; class Insecta; order Hemiptera; family Pseudococcidae; genus Ferrisia; species Ferrisia virgata. The sequence goes on from FIZR01005984.1 coordinate 120,877, forward strand.
GCCTCATTGAAAACAGCCATCCAAACATGGAAGTTCAACTATATCCTGTGCCAGATGGCCAACATTTATTAGTGATGTGTAGAAATGAAAGCGACACGAATACGAATTTGCAAACATCCAATGAGAAAGAAGATATCGGTGGTATCTTACTTTTACTTAGAATTAATTTCAAAGGGTCGGTTTTGTGTTTGGAAGAAACGCCGGTCGAAAAACGTATATTCAAGTCACCCGTTAACGAAATACCCAAAGAATTCGTCATGTTACCGATGTTCTTAAAACACGACGAGTCTTACTTACCAAACAGTCATCTACCAATGGGTGTTTTGTTGATGGAAAACGGAGATTTGCATTTGATTAATTTAATGAACCTAGAAACCGTATCACTGTTGAAATGCCAGACAACAAGTCGTTTTGTATCGATAGTTTATTGCGATCGTAAGTATTACCATCGTAGATAAATATTATAAAATGAAAAAAAGTCAGTATTTTGTAAATATTTCAATATTTGCAGATTTAGAAAAATTGTGTGTCTCTGATGAAGACGGAGTTCTAAGATATATTTCTTTCATCGATGAGAATTATTTCTCATTTGAGGAACCCATTGCCGGAGATTTTGGTATTCAACAGAGTAGCTCGTCGAAAACAAGCGTCGTTAGCTATCTAACCGAGTACGTATAAATTGAAAGTGTAATTTTCCAGTCGTAAAGAGGCGTGGTAATTAAATTTCTTATCTTTTTTTCAGTTTATCGAAAGAAAATCCGTGGATCTATTTGAAAGATTTGAAGGTGTTGTATCGTTTAACGAATTTCGAAAACGTTATACCTTGTTATTTAGCCAATGTGCCTTCTTGTTGGAATGAAGTAAAACAGGCTCAGAAACAGAGACGTCATCCGCAACTCCTTCAACAGGGAGATAGTGAACAACATACCAGAAGTTGGAAATTACAGATAGGAACGTGAGTGCTTTAATATCTTTTATTTATTTTTATCATGTATAAAATTAGATGAAGCGTAACATTTTGTTTTTAAATTGCAGACGAACATGGGAAGAACATATTTTCGAATTAACCTTGACGCAGAACATGTGTATTGGTCACGTTGACGTGAAATTCTCGTTGCATCCGTCGTGTCAACGCATTCCAAGTATTCAAGTAACTTTATTGAGATTGAAAAATGCCAACGGAGCGAAATTCGATCACGATGAACGAGCTGGATTCCAAGGTAATGGATACCAAAATGTGGTTAACATGTACAATGATTTATTTCTTCTATAAAAAAGTTAATTAAATTAATTTCCAATCTCCAGGAACGTCCTTTCAAACGTCAATTAATACAGAAGATTTTCATTTGCAAAATAATACAGAAATCTTGTGTGGTCCTGTGTTCTTATCGTCATATCTTGATTTATCCAAACGTTCCGGAACAATTACTTTAACCAGCCCGAAATTATTTCGCAGTTGTTGTCGAACTTTACTACTTCATATCAAATCATTAGGTGGATTTTCTCAAGAGGTTAGTTGAGATTTTGATTTCTCTACTTGAGTACTACATTCGAACGAAAACCATACCAAATATCACTTGTAATATTTCTTTACATTTAAGGTCGCTGGTCCAGAGTCGGAAAATGCAAATGATAAAACAAACGTCAACGATACTAGGCGTAAACTTTCAACGGATGCCTTGAACAAACATTCGAAATTTTATAGTTCCATGTTACTGGGCGAAGACCAGACTATAAAGAAAGACCAGCCTGCCACTACCACAAATACTAATAAAAAACCTTCGACCGGATGCGATTGGATTTATGAACTTTCGGTTACAATTCGTAAACCAAAACGAGTTGATATTCCAAACGAGCGGTAATTTATTAACAACCGTATTATTGCTTGAAAAACGTCTCTTTTTTTATTTCTAAATTTTTAATATATTTTCATTTTGATACTTTGTTTTTGTAGAATTGAAAGATGCCGTATGCTGGAAAGTACAGCGTTTGCGGAAGGTCTGTTAGAATCGTTCTGCCATAACGATGATCCTGAATTTAGACTCATAGCCATAGATATTTTGATTTGGATTACGTCAATTCGTATGTGTCGATATCGTTCGACTTTCACTGAAGATTCTACTTGTAAAAAACACGCTGATGATGTGTCGTCGCAGCAACTAGAATTCGCTCAAGTTATCGAAGCGAAATTCAACGATATTATCAAATACGGTTACATCGAAGGTAGTCGAGAGTTGGCTCATAAAGTGACCAAGTTGTTGATCAATTGCAGCTCGTAAGTATTCGGAGTTGTGTTTAAAAAAATGAATATATTTAATTAATTAAAAGTATGTATTTTTTTTTTTTTAATTTCAGCGGGTGTAAAAACATTCAAGATTCAACCGTAGTACAATTCGATATTCAACTTTTAAAAGCTTTAGTTGATTTCATCCCAAAGACATTGCAATGTTGGTCGGCTGGTGCATTTCGATGGTTTTTCCAATTGTTATTGTATGTTGTGCCGCATGACACACATGCTACCGCATCTCAAAAGTGTTTTTCTCTATTGCTTCAAGTTGCCAAAGAATTGAATTCGAGACAAAATCCATATCATTTGTTGCTCCGCACTAGGTGAGTGATTTAAATGTTATAGTGAGGTATAGTAAAAAAAAAAGTTAATGATGACAACGGTGTTTTATTCAATTTAGATATGGATTATATGGAAACCCATTCGAATCGGAATTATTCGATATTGAGCCAATCATACCAGGAAAAAGTACCTCTGTCCCAGTTACTTATGCGAATTTAGTGGCCGGTCCGAATATCGTATTCAATGCTCCATCAACTAATACCGAGCCAGCAATGAATGGATTTTTCTCGATTATCAAACAGCTGAACTGCAAGGAATTCGCTAATAAAGGTGAATACATATTACAATAACGTGATTTAAATCATTGAGATCGAATATAACTAAATCAATCATCTGAACTGTGGAGTTTTCGTTATTTCTGGAAAAATCCTCTGATTTTTCTATCATTTTATTTTGTTTTGTAGTTATGAACCAGAAATATTTCACGTCTGGAAATAATAATAATAACAACAATAACAACAAAACTGAGTTGTCTTTTCTAACAGGCATCTCAGCTAGTCATTATATGAAAGGATTATTGGAAGTCGAGCCTCTTCATTTTACTTGTCATTCGACTAGTGATGGAACAAGAGTTGAACGCGTAGATTCTGGTCAGTATCGTTATTTTTTTTTCTAATGAATTTTTTGCTTGATTGTTCAAATTATTAATTATTTATCTTATGTAATTTATGTGCAGATGTAATGGATGATGAAGCCATAGTCAACTATTATGGTCCAGCAACTGCAACGAATTTGAGTTACTCCGCTACAGCTTTCGCTCCGCATCCAGCTGGAATTAAGAAAACGGATAAAGTATGTTTGGGATTTAATGTTGAACTGTGAAATAGTAAATTCGATAATAACGTCAATATTTTCGAATAATATTTTAGGTTTACATATTGCAAGACATCGGCGACATATCGCAAACGCCTCTAGAAAGCGTCATGTCCGAAGAAGCTTTTCATCATTTTAAAATGAGTGTAATTCCGAAAATCAAACAAACCGCTAAACAATTTGAAACCGGCAAACCATTAATTGTTATCGATCACCAAGCGGCTGGACCGTCTTATGTACCTACGCCGATTTATCACGATAAAGTCACCTATTCGGAAGTCAACTCAGGGGTAATTGATGTTTTGTGTTCGAGTCAGCAAACTCGTATATGTGTTGTAAATTCGAGCACGATTTATATTGATGTACAGGATTTGTTTCAGTACACTGATAACAGTTTCCCTTGGCAGCAGTTGTTGATTCCACCTCCTCAACAGACGATTATTATCGATCGAATGCACAGCGGAGCGAAACGTTTTGTTGTTTTGGATTTCGGATTCCCGATTTGTCTTACCGATATGCTCGTGCCTCCGTGTTCGGAGTTGTTGTCGCTGTCTATCGACATTTGGACTCAGTCTGAAGAAGCCGATGGTAGAAGGTTAATCGTAGCTTCGGATATTGGCAGTAAAATGTTAATCATGTCGGATATTCAACCGCCACCTATTTGTCGATATTTAAAGGTGATCTCATCTTATGAAAGTTGAACAAATAATTAAATGTACACGTGAATTAAAACGTAAATTTTTATATTTCTCAGATCACCGCCATTGGTAGATACGGTATGAGTCCTACCAAGTGTAAAATTCCTATCGGTACATTCTACGGGCATTCGTACGTGTTGGCTAGCGACGGATACGCCGAAAATAATTCCTATTTCAGGCCGAATTCCGATCTTAATGTCCAAGTATGCGATTATGATCAATCTAACGATTTTTTTAAATCTAATTCACTCTTAAGTTCTAGGATCATTTGATTAATATGACGTGTTAAATTTAAATTTCGTGTAGATGCTATGTGGAATGATGGAAGACGTCCAATGTCGGTATGGTTTGGTATGTTCAAGGCTGAGGGACCAATTAACGCCATTTTTAACGTCCGAAATTCCAAATGTCGATCATATGAATCACTACTTGAATAAAAATAAATCAAAAAATACCCCTAGCGAATTAGAATCTCAAAGAATAAATAATGTGTACAAAGTAGGTTAATTTTCTATTTCTATATCCGTCATGCTATCTCAAGAAAATATGCTCATTTGCAGTAAACTGTTATTTAAGTAATTTGCCCCATTTGTAATTTATCGTATGTTAATGTTTATAGGACTGCATTACGTTCCAACACCAAATGAACCTAGTTCGTAACGTCATAAATCGAATCAGCAACACGAATCCAAAGTCGCCTCCAGTTACCGATATCAACGTGTTACTCGCATCGGCTTGCACTGATAAGCTAAGAAATCTGACAGAAGCCTTATTAGATTTACTGTTGTATTTTGTGTACGAACTAGGACCTGCTCCACGTGTACGTATTCCTAATCGTTGGCGATAAATTTTCGGCTGCCAGTGAAACCGATGTATTACTTATACGACATGTGTTAATGTAGATTCCTCCGGTACTTTATGATATGTTCAACGAAGAAGTATGCCAAAATGTATTCAATTGGCTTTGCGTCGGAGAAGACAGCAGAACGCAAATATCAACGTGCACACTTTTAGTACGCTTATTCGGCGTACAACCATGGTGGGGCGAATTTCTCGTTAACACATTCACTCAGCTCTATTCATCCAACTATCAAGCTGTTTTTCCGCAAGATCGGTACGTACTTAATACAAGTTTTAGAAAACCATAGCACAAAGGTGGACAATACTTATCCAATATGCAATTTTATTTTTGTAGAGTGTTCGTTTTACTTTCGTATCTGGGACGTAAAAGTATACTGTCAGGAAGTAATCAAAACTGTATTATCGAACATATTCTGAAAGTATTACTCAAAGAATTGTTGCCTTTGGCTGATACCAACGCTCAGGGCTTTATCAGAGGAAAATTAGATCTACCTTTGTTGTCGTGGTTATTAATGTTCTTCTTGCAATGCGTCGAAGTATTACCGTTGCCTAGAACTACCTCCTCGGATGATGGAGATTCGACGGAGAAAGATACAGGTTTGATTGTGTTCCCGTATTCGTAGCAAAAAGCAATCGTTCGTTACATTCTAATATACCATATTTTCGCTACGCAGAAAATATTCGTTGGAATTTCATCCAAAGTGAAATCCCTGTCCATCGTAAACGTATGATGTTGGATAAGAAAGGCTGGTGTCGTAATTTCCGTCGAACGATACAGAAAAAAGTACTGCAAACGAAACAGTTGAAAGAGCTAGATCCGGCCACTGCCAAGAAAAACTTTCAAATAACATCGCAGGTACAAGTACGAAAAATTTTCATCATCTTATTTTCGATCGTGTTGAATTTTTTGTCTTATCATTTGGAAAGAGAAAACTCATAATTGCGAATAGCTACATAAATTTGCTGATGGCTTCGTTCATATCAGTTGATCTGTGTGCTTTTACAGTGTTCAGCTTTGTACCGCTTGTGATTTTTTTTCTGCTGTGAAATGACCAATCGGCGAGTATTATATTTTGATCGCATATTTATTTTGTTAAGAATTTATTTTAAAAGAATATATGGCATCTCGTTAACCTTTAACACTTGACGAGGAATTAGGCACAAGTTGTTTTTCACTTAAGGGTTGTTCTCTTTCCATTCTTGATTTGTCTCCAAAAGGACGAAATACCGTAATTGGAAATATTAAGATGTTATGTATTTTTTTGTTTGTTTCTTATTGAATAAAATTTCTATGGCAGGCATTAAGTAAACTTTCGAGTCACGCGTTAAAGTTAAAACAAGAATTGCAAAACGTGCTCCAAAATATACCAATGAGTAGCGCTAGCCTGTATCAAAAGTCAGGTGTTAAGGTATGTTTGATATCACGTGTGATTTGATTGGCCTTTTTGTTTTCATGCATGTTTTGTTTTTTTTTCTTGTACCTGTTTGTTTTTTTTTTTCATGTATCTTGTTGGTTTTTAATCCAATTTCTCGATTAAATCCGAAATTGAAAAAAATTCTAACATGCGTATTACCAAATTTTCTACATCTTCTTTTAATTTTTTCCTTATTACTCGTGTTCCGGTTCAAATTAAAATTCTTGTTTTGTAATATAAACGTTTAGTTCTACTTGAAATTTCGATTTTTGTCCTACTTGTTTTGTTCGTCGATTTTATGTATAATTTTTTTTTCTTTCGGTTGTTGAGATGTTTTTCTAAATTACCTTTTGTAATTAGGCTATGGATTTCCTCTGGAGTTTGCATTTATTTCGTAGTTGTTTTTTCGAATCGTCGCAGAACATAAAATTATCTTCTTTATTTTTAACGAAAACCGTTGTGAATTTTTCTAACTTGAATCTGAATTCGAATAAGTAGTACAAATGTAAGGTGATTTAATTTATTCTGGAATATTTTAAGTTACTTACGACAGAACGGTCAGAAGTGTACATCGCAAATCTGCATTAATGGTTACCCAGCACGGGGCTAATTTTCGCTTAAGAGTGTTGCCAGCATCGAAAAAATGATACTAATGAGTGAAAATGATCGTATAAACAAATTGTCTAACTCAAAATCTGAAGGGAAAGTGATTCAAAAAATCGAAAGTTCGTTAAAGTATTTTTTGTGATTAAGGAATCCTGCACAACTCTTCGAGGTGGACGAAAATTACCTTTCTTCAAAATTAAAGAGACTGCATGGAATACGGATTATATTTTCCTTCTTATTCAACGTTATTAATTGTAAAAATGAAAAATATCAATTTTTGATTTGGAAAGTCTGGAATAAAATTCAACATGTAGGGTTTGTGAAACTTTCATGCACAGTCCCTTCAATTTTGAAGATACGCAATTTTTCTAGACGATAATTTTTGCTCGCTTTGAAGAGTTGTGCAAGAATTCTTAATAAAAAAATATATTTCTACGAATTTTTGATTTTTTAAAATCATTGCACCTTCAAATTTTGAATTAGGCAATTTGTTCATATGATCATTTTTACTCATTTCATCGGTCCCTATCCAGTCCTCATATTATTATATTTTTTTTGAAAACTAACCCCGTGTGAGGCAAAAAAAATATGATGCTTAGGTAGGCGCTTGAAATGCTACATGATGGACAACCATTTGTGCAGATTGGCGATGGACATTTCTTACCGTTACCTTATCAGTATCAATTTACTTCCATTCAAATTAAGTGTTGAAAGTCCATCAACAATTTTGTAACTTTTTTTTATTATTATTATTTAAGGATTCTATGTTTTAATGAAACGTTGTACTTCATTTGTGTAAAAAAACTACTAGAATTTTTCAAAAATAGTAAGCTCCAATAAACTTGAAACTTATCTACAGGGTTACAAATCTTCCACCGGCTTGATCGTTTCATCATCATTTTTCGTACCGTTTTAGTCCATATCTGAAAATCGTTATCTTTACTTTTTTCCGAGTTATTTTTCTCACTATTGTCATCGATAATATTCATCACCTAAATAATAATTTGTTTTTTTAATTTATGCCTGTATCAGGTGAAAGCCTCCAAAGATAAACCATCGAGCAGTAATGGCGCCGGAGGCAGTGGTGCGGCCAGTAGTGCCAGTTGTGCTGTTGGCATTAGTGCTGGTGGAAGTGGCGCTGGATGTAGCAGTAGTTCTAGCAATGGAGCACCATCGACGACGTCGGCGAATAAATCTGCGATAGCGGGAGGTAGCGATGGTGCCGGTACTTCCGGTTCTACCCCTGCCCTTGGTAAAATAGGAGTCGATAAATCGCATTGTTTACCTGTGATACGTGCTTTAGTTGCATTCATGCTTCATGTCGATATTACTTGTAATGTTGATTTGTTCCTGATTAGTTGTAAGGTGAGTATTTGCGAAAGAGTAAAAGAGTCTCGGATAAGAAGAGAAGCGATGTATAATGTCGTGAATTTTTATCCGTGTAGGTGATGTCTTGTTTGTTGCAAATATCTTATTCGCCTATTATCCTGAATGAAATATTGACGGAAGATCAGCTACTAAAATTATTACAAATGACCGTTTGGTGTGAAAATGGCAAATCGATGTGTGGTGGTAAATGGACATCGCACGCTATTACTTGTTTATTGCAAGATATCATGGATAGTAAGTTTTCTGGTTCTTAGAAACATAAAAAATAATCTTTCATGCGGAGGCACTCATAATTTTACTTCGTTGATTTTTGTTTAGAATTACGTAAAAATCGTATATTCGTCAGAGCTCGTCGCAAATCTTCGGCTCCTTTGGAAGGTTCTAATTCTTCAGATTTCTCGGAATCACCGCTCATGGATGCTGATACGACCGATGCGTTCGGTACATACGTGCACAATTCGAATAACATATCCGAAGGTGAGTCTGCTACATGCGAGATGAAAATAGAACGTAAAAATAAACACGTTTTTACAATTAAACGATAATCTTGGATTTTATTTGTTTGCAGATAATAGCAAAGATCTCTTATTAATGTGTTCGTCGACACCTAAATGCGATAATTCGCAATTACCTAGTTTAATGGAATCGGATGATAGCGAAACGGACGATAATTTCGAGGAATTCCTTATGGAGGAAAGAACCAACAAAGAGTTGAACGCCAAGAGTAAAAATTATCTTTGGCCAAAGTAAGTGCAGTATACGATTGGATTCTGAATCATTTTAATTATTTCCCATACACATCGAGTAATTGGTAATTAATGAGGTAAAGCCCAGATATGGAAAATGTACTGAGAGGGTTAAAGTTTGGCACATGTCCCAAATGTTTGGGTGTTTATACCCATTTCCAAAAACACCAGTCCGCCGAACTGTAGCTACTGCTTTCAAACAAAGCAAAAGCTCAACAGTTCTGAACTTTCACTCGAAAAGGTTGATGACTGAAATTGGTACCATTTGATAGCATTGCCGGTCTATCAGGTCCAAAGTGCTATCAAGGGGCTTCCAGACGGAGTTCAAAAAAGGTCATACATGTTACAATTTTGACATGTAATATATCGAAATATGCGTTTTGAAGATCGGAGAATCAAAATATGCAGTGGAAAATAATGTCAGCTTAAATTTGACAAACCGATGTCTTCAGAAATCGGTATACATTAGAGTGGACTAATTTTGCTTTTTTGGAAATTTCAATCCGGTGGAGGGAGGGAGGGTAAAAATAGTTCCGAAATGAGCTGAAAAAGATGTGGTGTAAATTTCAGCCTCTTTACTTATTTTTTTAAGCTTGCAAAACTCACTTGAAGTTTAGAAATTTTCAAAAAATCGAATAAACATTTTTTTTGAAAATTTTTCCAAAAATTAAATTATTATGCACATTTGAACTCAAGAATATCATTAATGACAAGTTTTCATCAATACTCCTCTTTTCAAGGTTTTTTGAAGAAAATCATTTTGTGTTTTTCACGATTTTCTGAAAAACTATGAAGAAAAATTTTTTTGAAAAACGACCTCCAGAAATTTAGGAGTTCCTAAAGAATCAATTTTTCGTGTTTTTTCGAGAATTTTTTCACAGTATTTATTTTTTTTTCTCAGTTAATTATTAATAAAAGAGACCAGAATAAACTTACCTTCTTCCATATAAGAACTTTTTTCCCTTTTGCTCTTCCCAGGGGTTCTTAATTGGTATTCTAGCGTTCAAAACTACCGTATAAATCGTTAAAAAAAAGGAAAAAAATGAAAAACTGCCTTTGAGAGTCTAAAATAGATAAAAGGTGTCTTTTGTGATGAAATTTTTTTCAAAAAATCATGTTCTCAATTTTTTATGAATTTATTTTAATGTACGTAAAGAGAAGATCTTTTTTGAGTGACCTGAAAAAACGCCTTCGTGGGATACAATTGAAACATTGTGCATAATCGTATAAAATTGATGTCCTGCACCTATTTCATGAGGGCGTTTCTCAAAAAAAATTCCCTTTGGTTTTTTAGAAAATCGTGAAAAAACACAAAAAGTGACATTTTTCAATAATCCACTGAAAATAGTGATAGAGGTTAAAACTGTCGGTAATAATAATTTCGGGTTCAAATACGTGTAGGTAATAATTCCATTTTTGGAAAAAATTTTCAAACAAATTTTTTATTCGATTATCTGGAAGTTTTTGAAAATTTTCGAACTTTGAGTAAACAAATTAAAAAAAATTAAGGTATTGAAATTTGTACCACGTCTTTTTAAAGTAATTTCGCAGCTACTGTGGTCCCGCCGTTTGCAGATTTCCAAAAAAAAAAAAACAAAATTCGGCCTACTCTAGTATACACACCTTTCAACTTTTAGGGCCAATTTTAAATTTCAACCCTCTCAGTAAATTTTTCGTAGCTGAGCTGCTATGGCCCAATGATGACAAAAAATAATGCTAGAAAATAAGATTGCCATGATAACACTGGCAATATTCCACTCGTCTTAGTTCCGTTATGTATTTCCTTTTTTGTAATCTGTTAGATCTCAATTTCCTAATTGTTTTTCTTATACTTCCATTTTTGTTGTTTCCAATCACCTTAGTTCTCTGGCTGATGTTGATTGGTGATCTAGATTTCGATGAGCAATGATTATGAGAGCTGAGGGCCTTAGCTTTATTCCGAAATTTTTCATCTGTATTCATTTTCAGTTAAATTGAATTAAAAAATAATTCAAATTTCGATCAACTAATCAGAATTTTTTTTAAAATAGTATCTCGGTAGCATTGGACTCAAGACTGGAGTTCGGTGTAGAAGAGAACGTTGAAATATTCCTTCGTAAATTGGCTGATCGTAGTTCATGTAATTTATTACAAAGTGTGAATGCTATGTTACCGGTAAGTTACTGGCATTTATTTTCAATAATTTTTGTATTGTTGAGAAACATCCAAAATAAGATGACTATTTATGTATTAAACGTTCACGAACGTTACAGGTTTATCCAATATCACAACAGAATGTTTGTCAATTTAAGATGGATACTTTGACGTTTCCTTGGATGTCGGCGCATTATCCTAATTCGTCTTCAACGTCTCAGATATTTTCGGCGGCTTTTGATCGATTATTTACTGATTTTAATACAATGGTAGATGATCTTCCTATCGCATAACGATACGAACTAGACGATAAAAATGCAATAGAAAAAATTTAAACGTAACCTTTTCTATATTCAGGGACCAAATAACAATTTGGAAGAGACTCTTAGTCTGTGGCTTTTACTAGCCGGCAAAAATAGCACCGAGCAAGATCTATTCTGTAGTATGGTACCTTTGATTCCGGTTTCTGTAAACACTATATCGACTATAATGACAGCAGCTGCGAGGTACGTGTATTTTTAAACCGGCCCGATGAGATGTTTTCCTTTGGTAATTACCACGTTGTGATTTCTTTGTTACAGACGAGTAGCTCCATCTATTCGGTTATGGTCTTTGCTATTTAAAGCTTTGACTATTATGTCTAATTTAACTTTCGAAGGATACGAGCCATCAAAAAGTGGCACGAGCTCTACTCCGAAGGCATCCACCGGCGCTGTGATAGTACAACACGAAGAATTCTCCAATTTGTTGTCGTCCTTTTTATCGTCACCATCTGTCGATGATATGGTAAGTATTAATCCGTTTATAAGATCGGTTTATATTCGTGAAATAATTTATTCGTATCGTTACGCAGGCCGGAGAAAACGCTGTAGGAGCATTTTCCAATATGCTGAGCCGTATCGGAGGCCGAGTTAAAGCTCTCAGTGCCAAAGAAGGCTTAGGAGCTTTGCTAAAAGAACGTCTACTAGAAGTACTATGCAACTTGCTTGGTAATAATGGTGCTATAGCTACCAGACGAGGACCTCTCGATGCTCAAATCACGTTTATATCGTTTTTGCAAGAATGCGAATTCACTAATGTTGGATTTTCAACCGCTACCGGAATTATAATTATGTTAGGTAAGGGGCAAAATCAGAAAGAAAAATCATCCAAAAGGGTAAAAATATTTTACTTATGGAATATTTCCCATTTTCCTAGGTGATTTGGTATTGCCCTATGTGCAATACATGAACGCCATTAAATGCTGCACATCTTCGGAAATTCCAGCCAATCCGGCATCGTGTTTCGCGCCACCTGCTCTTAAAAGCGCGACCAGTGCACAGAATGTAGATGGTCGAAGAGTCGGACCATTTAGTAGAGATTTCTTAATGATGCAATTGTTGAAATTCGCCAGCAGACTGTTACGTACTCCTTCGGAATTACTGGCGTCCAAGATAGAAGTGACGACTGATGCTGAAAGTCAAACTGACGAAAGTAAAAGCGAACAAATGAGTGTTGGCTCGGATAACGGGTTTGTAAATCCGAAAACTCTGTTGGCTGATGTCGGTGAGTAAAGTTACATTTTCAAATGTCGTGTATTATGTGTATAAAGATGGCAAAAAAAGCATTCTAAGATATTAATGAAATATTTTCGTCGTAGTTTTAAGACACGAGACTACAATTTACCAATTTCTGGATGGTTTGAATTCGTGTTACCGATCGTCATTGTACGAGATCTCGGATTGGCATTCGTTACAATCGCTCAGACCGCTGACTAATCATTCTACGGTGGCTGATGGAATTTATCATTTCTTAAACACGTTATTTTTCAAATCGACTGATCAAAAACAGAAAATATCTATCGTTTGCGGTTACTTATCGAGTAAGTTAAACGAATAATAGTTAGTATGAGGGTATCTTTATATCGATCACTAATTTTACGTAATTTTACAGGTGCAACGAAACAAAGCGGTGCCTCGGGTAATTCTTCATTACAATTATCAGATCCGATGTTATGGCTGTTTACAAAAATGCTCAACGAACCCGAAGCTATTCGTAGTTTCAACGAATTCGGAGGCGTTGAAATTATTTGTTTGAATTTGAAACGTTGTTTCTTCGTGATACTCAATCAACACTCGTCGACTGTATCGTCAGTCATGCAATATATGTACGGCCCTCACGGATTTAATGTACCAACTATGACTGCCAAAGGTAAAAAGAAACATTTAGTCGATCGCAATGAAGACGGATTAATCAATTTTGCACCTCTCGGTACGTATTGATCGATATGACGGAGTTGAATTGCATTCAAACGGTTGATATTAATGGGTAAATTTTATTCCCTACAATTTAGGTACTATTATTTTGGATAATCCAGCCGCCCAACCAGCTGACGTGCTGTTAATGTCTGCTACGCCTCATAGACGAGCCAGATCAGCCGCATGGTCTTATCACTTTTACCCAGAAGAAAAATCAGTCGATTTGAAGATTTTACTTCCGTGCGCATTTTTACTTAAAGAAGTTCATTTGCAACCGCATCACATGTCTTTAGCGAGTAAGAAATTAGAACGATTTTAGATATGATAATAAATGTCTTATTATTTAGACTATATTAATCGCGATTAATTCACGCCATTTTAGCAAGCCCGAAAGCTATTTCGTTAGAGATATCTCGAGGCGGTGGCGAATACATCCCGGTTCAAGCTCCAGTCAAAACCAGCGGATTGGCTTTCTTGCATATGACGCTATATCAACCAGAAGTTGTCACCAGCGTTTTAATCAGATGTTATAAACCGAAAGAATCTAGCGGTATTGGTCTCTCGCAGATCAGACTTCTGGGTTATTCGGCTTTCGGCGATAGAACGTTAAGGAATAACTATAACGATATTCCAACCGAACACCAACTGATGAATACAGCGTAAGTGTTGTAATATTTAATGATATCGAGTAGAAGTATTTTTCAAAATGAATATGCGAACCAATCAGCGATAATTTACGGTACTAATAATTGGAATATATATTTGATTTCTAGGACCGCTTGGCTACGACTTTACTACCATAATTTATCGGTCGCCCATAGTCTGCCAGATGTAGAGAAACAAATGTTAGATACGCTGGCTATATCTCCGGATACAGTGAATTGTATCTGTAGCTTGATATTGTTACCGTCGCCTTTATCGTTGTATTTTAATCGTATTCTAGCTCATATATTATTAATATTAGGATTACATTCGAAGGATCTTTGTTTGAATGTGATTAGAACGGTGCTACGTAATGGAGTTAGCGAAATTTACAAATGTAAGAATTTCTGAGATTGAAAAAATGCCACGTTTATGAAAGTATTCGCCATACTGTATTATTCCTATTTTAGGTGGTAAACCTGTTGATCCTTGCGCTACGAATTCAGTTTTCGAGCTTTTACATCAATTATGCTGTACCCAAGATGAATACGTAGCCGATCGAGTTACCGTTATGTTGAATTGGCTTGTAGAAGTGGCCAAGATCTCCTTACAAGTACATATTCGAACTTTTACGGTTTTTCGATATAACGAGTCCCAGCGGTATTAATTTTGATGTTTATTTTACAGTCTAAGAATGTTGAAACACCTATACCAACCTACGTATATTGCATATCGTGTATCTTGTGGGCGTCTCAAGAGACTGAATTAACCTACGATTTACCCTCGCTGCTGACACCGTCTTTGTTCAGCTTATTATTAGAATGGTCGTCGAGTCTTCCGATATCGTCGGCGTTGAAACGAGCTGTTGATCGAGTGCTGTGCTCGATGTACGTAATTAAACCCGAAAACTACTTCAACTTATTGGAAAATATGTCAATTATTTTCACAACGTCGCCGGATGAAGACGATAGGTAATTGTAATAACGAGATTGGAAAACGTAAAATCAACAACGAACAATTACTAATTGTTTGGCCATCTTTTCTTTTTTTTTCTTCAGTAACGTTAGCGATGACCTAAAACGAAAACAACACCAATTTATGCACGTTGGACCGCAACAGATGCCGTACTTCGAATCAATCGGCATTACAAATTTGACTAATTCGAAATATCTATTCATGTCGGAGAAAATGTTCACCACATTGGCGACTATATCGCAGTCGCATATTTCAGCTCAGCAACTTATCGGTTGCGGTTTCTTGGCACTTCTGGTTGATGTGATTATCGGTAAGATGAATTCGATGATGGTTTCTTATTTAATTGTACTTTAATTGCCATGTATTAGAAAAAAAAACATTGCAATGCGTTGCGTTTTGAGCCTGATTTTCTTAAAGTAGAAGAGATGAGAGAATGGTTCATTCATGGAATGAAAAAAAAATGCGTACCGGGATATGTTTTCTATTGGAATGAATATCTAAAACCCCGATAAGGCACATTTAGGGATACTACTAAATCAACTTACAACATTTCAACTTTCCAGCTCAATTTGGAGGGGAGATATGCGTGGAACAAAGTCATAAAATAAGATAGCCAGACGTAAAACGCTGTAAGAAGGTGCAAGATGGCTGAAAAGTTGAAACCCTCAAAAAGCACATTTACAAGCCTATACCAAGTCTGCATACCAAATTTCAGCATCTTTGCTCAATTCGAAGGGGAAATAGGGGAGGAAAATTCGGTTATCAAGCTCAAAAAGGGAAAAACTCCCATATCTCCCCTTGTAATTGACCTAGGAGGCTGATTTTTGGATATGTTAAACAATTTTTTATTCTCTATCTTTCCGCACAAAAAGGAACAATTTTTGCGATTTTTACCTTTCAGTATCCCCTTCCCGAAATTTAAGCGTAACTGAATTTTTACCCAAGGCCATCCCCGCTCAAAGATATCAATTCCACCGCGAACTGTCCAAATTTAACCGATTTTAGTCGATATTGAGCTGGGCAAATGATTTTAGTCTTTGGAAAAATAAATAAATAAATCAAGAAAAATAAAAACGAATAAATATCTGACATGGTTACAAGTGGTATCAGTGGCCTTCCAGGGCCCCAAAACGAATTTCGTTGATATTCCCCTTCCATCCACCGTAGGTCGATCGTTTACAGACCTAAGTAATCACTCTGGTGATGTGATAGCTTCGTTTTCCTTGTTTTGTGAGGTGTAAAGCGATGATTTAAAAGACTTTTCCATGTTGTGTTATGTGACTTGAAAAAGTAGAAAATCAAGTTTAAAATTTTTTTTGCGGTTTTTGAACTGTAAAATGACATTTTCCAAGAATTTTTTCATAACTTTACATTTTATGAGCGTGAAATTAATGTTTGAAAAAAAAATTTTTTTAGAATTTTTAGTTCATTTGAGTTGTAAAATAGGTAAAATTTGGAGCATTTTCTAAATATTACAGGTTTTTAGAACTGTAAATTGATATTCTGAGTGATTTTTTTTTCAATTTTCTTTTTCATAATTTTCGAAATGACGTTGATGGTGGGGGGAGGGGGATTGGGAATTGACGAACTTACCCTCGGTACAACTGACTCCTGAAACCGAGAAATTTACAGGAATTAATGTCGCTGAGGTTCTGTTCTTCTCATGTACAAAATAAAAATGAAGGAGGAAACAGAATTAACCCCGCCCCCTTCTTTCAAGTTTGAGCGAGAGCAAAAAATTCCGATAGTCCCATTTTTCCATGTAAAAATACTAATTCGGTTGAACTAATAGAAAATCGCCTTAATTTTTTTTCTAGTTGATTTGCCTATTATTTTAAGATTATTTGTCAAAACATAAGAATTTTTAAAATCGCAAAATGTGCTCAAAGAAGTGATTTAATATGTATTTTTCATGATATATTTCTTAGAATTTTGTCAACAAAATGGTAAAATGAAAGAGGAATATTTGAACGCTTACGAAAGCACGATGACCGACGCCGATAAAGTAGACAGAGAAATAAAACGTCCTAAACCCGATGGTTAGTAAAATTCAATCATTTCAAAAAAAAAAAAAAAAATGATTGAAGTAATTAATTTATTTGTTGTTTGTTGCAGATCGATTACCTATGATGCACATCGATACCATTAGTTCGATATTGTTATTCTTTTCGGAACTGTCGTGGGAAGGCTCAATTAGAACGTGGCTCGGTTCAGCGGAAATTTGCGTATTTTGGGAACACCTGTTAGAATATTTATGTAAAACTGTACCATCTATGCATATGATCAGGTAAATGGACGATGCTGGCAATGAAATATCTAAAGTTGAGACTTTACTTTACACATTTCACTTTTTTAGAAACGATTTGCCGTCCGAATCGCTTCTCAAACTGGAAGACGCTACGATAAAACTTCTCTCAAAGTGTTGCTGGTGTTACCCAAAAAATCAAAAAACGTTAGCTCAAATTATTTGCAGTGTTATTTGCCATCAAACCGAAGCTATGCCTAGACGATGTACGTATATTCTTTTTCAATTTCTTCCATTTGATTGAGCGTATTCTTCGTTACGATTAGTTCATCTTTTTTCTTCGCAGATTCGAAATATAATCTCGGAATAACCGATTTCACTCGTCGAGTTCTGCTTCAGCTGGTTCTGGAGACGGAGAAGATTTTCGTTTCGGTTGAAACAGATCTGCCAGAAGGTATAGATACGACGTCGACAACAAATAGCGGCCTTCTATTCCCTCCGCCTCCCGGATACCCTTCGACCAGTCGTCATCAACTTCTATACCTGAATACCAGTTATTCGTGCGTCGATATAATAAATCGAGTCGTCGGTAACAATGATACGACCGAATTGGCTACAGCTGATATGAAGATGATAAATACCGATAACGATGTCGATATCGACGATGACGCGATGGACGAGTATTGCGATAAGATCACCTTTGCAGCCGGTGTAACAGCCAAAGATAAACGATTGAAGGATGCCATGAACGAAGGTACTCGCGAAGAAAATGCTAAGAAGATGAAGAAACCTGATAAAGGTGAATTGAAGTTACAATGGTAACTCATCCAAGAAAACACTCAAATCGCAACTGTAATTTTATTTGGTATTTCAGATCAACCGAACTCCAGTTCGAATAAAGATAAAGGATATATTACGCCAAAATTAACCTTATGGGTTCCAACGGAAGCGAAATATGTTAACGTATGTCAAGATTTAACTATCTCCCAAATGCTTCAGCTTCTTTTAGATAAAGGTGATCCGCTCGAAGTGCCTATTATCAAATTTATGCTGGTCGAACAACGTGACGAAGCTGTTAGCGATGAAGATAAGCCGAAGAGTAAGTTATCAACGATCACACGGATCAGTAAATTGAACGTGGACCGAGCTGATTTTCATTCTTCTTTGTTTAATGTAATTAGACTTCTTGGAAGAGTTCGGATATTCGGAGTTACCGCCCGTCTTGAAAGAATTCGTAGATACCGGTGGTCTTGTCTTGGTTGCTCATAGTTTACCAATGGTCTATCCGACTCATTATCTTAGAATGGTATCATCTGTGTACGATAGTCCAACCTGTCACCATAATGATCCGGCTTGGGTCAAGTTAGACGAAACAGACGAAGTATACGAGGTAAAATCGAAGATTCAAGTTTGAATTTTAGTAATGTTTCCCTTCGCTAAACAATGATTTTTTTCCTTTTTAGGTCATGGATGAAAAAGCAGGTAACACTGTTAACATGGGAAATCATCCGGAGAAAAGGATTATTCAACCGAATGAGAATTCCGCCATTTCTTCCATCATACCTCCTCATTCTCTGATGGCTTTTGGACAATTTTTAAAATTACCTAATTACGCTGAGTGGCTGATTCGTGATCGTAAACAAGCCCAGTGTTTATTAAGACTCGTTTTAGGTGGAGGAGACGAGGAAGATTTCAGCATCGGTAAGACAAACGAGAACATATTGTGATTAAATTATGTATAATTTGTAAGTAAAATTCAATATTGACGGGGTGATTTTTTTTAATTCTATAGCGAGTGATCCGGCTAAATCGTTGATATTAAATTCTTTGCCAACGTTACCGTTCGAAATACTTCGCTACTTATTTAAATCTACTCCGATTACGACCGACGACGGTGTAATTCTGAGAAGATCGGCTTTGGATCATGGCGCTATTCACGTAGTACTCGCGTGCCTAGCGATTTTCACTCATCAACCGGAAACCATTCATTTAACCGATTCGAGAAATCAGCATATGGTAAATTGAAATTTAATTTTTGTTCAGTACGACGATAAAATGCTACATATTATTTAATCGTATTTCATTTCGGCAGAAATTAATGATGGCTTTGAAACAATGCTATTCGAGCGTTAATAATAAAAAATCTGAAGATAAATCGCATCAGTATTGGGCCAAAGGTACTGGTTTCGGTACCGGTAGCACTACCCAAAGTTGGAATGTCGAACAAGCATTGTGTAGGCAACGTTTCGAGGAAGAACATGTTACCGTTTTTCTACAAGTACGTTTGTATTATCCAGTTCGTTATTATTCGTAAGATTATCGAAGTATATTTTCGTTAATTTTTTTATCGACCATACTCACGCATTTTGTTTCGCAGATTTTGGCATGCTATATAAATCCCGATTTTAAACTGCAAGATCGTCCGTCCGCTATTCTCGAAGAACTCAGTAATCTTGATAAAGATTCTGCACCCGCTGATCAGCCCCCGTTACCAGCTCTGTTTGTCGAATTGGTAGAACATTCGTGTTTGTTACCTGCTCTAGCGTCGTATCTGCGTAATGATTCGGGTACGTAATACGCGTATGCTTACGACGAAGTAAGCAAATTGAAAGAAATTTACAGCGTATATGAGTTATTAATTGGAGAATCGAATATTGATATGTTGCAGTTCTGGATATGGCGCGTCATATACCACTTTATCGAGCTATACTGGTCCTTTTGAGAGTGATGGCGTTGAATTCGCAAATGGTGAAATTCTTATTGCCGCCTGATTACTGCGCTCGAACGAGTTCTTCGGTCGATACCGATCCCTCCGGTGAACCAATGATTTCGTTGATTGAATTATTGCATAAAATGAAAGTCTGCGTTGATACGTATTCTTCTAGATTGAAGTAAGTATTATAGTCGTTAAAAAGAATTTTAAAAGAATTAAATATTTATTTATTTTTTTGCAAAAAAAAGAAATATTTCGAAGTATTGTAAAGCTGGTCTGCAGTAGGCCTACAGGCTTTTTAGGTTTTCATCTGATCAAAATTCGCTGGAAGCGAGAATTTCATATATAGGTACAGTAAAGTATGTATTTCAATATTCCCGAACTTTCCTAAAATCCATGCATATTTTGTCCTCCTTCGGGGGGGGGGGGGGGGGGGGGCAGTAGATGTAAAGTTTGTTTTGCAATTATTTTCCTAACAACGCCGAAAAAAATGTTGAAGCAAAAATTTTCACATTTTTTGATTCTTTTCCAAAGAAACTCGTGAGGAAGAGCGAGAGTGTCCAGAAAAAAATTATTTTCAAAAATCTCCAATTCACAGGAATAATTATCTAAAAACTGCTCAATTCATTTTTAATAGCATTTTTTTTTTTTTTTTGCATAATACTTCCCACTATTACGTAAAATACGAAAAATTTTGGACCGTCCACTTTTCTCAAAGTGAAGGGTCCTTCAAAAAGTTGCAACTTGCATAAAGGATGAAACCGTTGAGCTATAAAATTTGATAAATTGGTTCAGGCAAACGTTGTAGAGCGTTAAAAAATAAACAATTTCTGGATTTTTGTCGAATTTTTGAAAATTTGTGTGTAATGTATAAGTAGGTCTAGGTACTGGGTAGTTAATAAATGCAGCAAAAATAAAATATTTCATAAAATATGATCTATTAAAGTTATAATGGAGAAAATTGGGTTATTACGTAGTATCGAGCACACGAATTGATCTATTTTGTTTTCCAAACATTCTGGAAGCTTCAGAAAGTTTTATTTTCTCCAGGATTTTTAAAAATAAAAAAATTGAATGGGCTGAGACATGTATTCAACAAAAATTTGTTTGCTACCTAATCCGGAGCTTACGATCCCACATCGCAAATTTTTCAAACGTTCTGGAGCCTCCAGCAGAGAATTTTTTTCTCCAGGAATTTTGAAATGCTCTTGAAAGGTCGGATATGAACTTATGCTGCTGAAACTTTTATCCCAGTCTATTGTCATCCCTTCTAACAGATTAAAGTAGTATTCCTGGAATTTCCAACCAGGCTGTTGAAAAGTTTTTTTGTTATTATTAAAAACTGGAAAAATTAAGAATCAACTTAAGAATTCAGAATTGGATACCACGTGAACATTTTTTGACGAAAATTAGTATTACCCTCCCCTCCCCCATATTACCTCGCCAAATCGATCTATCGCATTTCCAAGGTGTTCTGGAGCCTCCAAGAAAAGTTTTAATTTCTCCAGAATTTTTATAATGCTCTAGAACGGCCGGATATGAATTTCAGCAGCTGAAAATTTTACTTCGGCTTATTGGCGTTCATTCTAGCAAATTAAATTCGTTTCTCTGGAATTTCCAGCCGGATAATTGAGCTATTCATTTTTTTATCATTTAGTATATAAATTTTAATATGGCCACAAAAAAAGTTTTTATCCTCAAAAATTCTCCAAAAAATCCAAAACGAACTTCAGCAGCTAAAAATTTGTTTCGAGGGGGGGGGGGGTTGATATGCTTTTTCTATCTAGCTAAATTTCATTCGAATCAGAGCCGCCTGGTAGTTGAGAAAGTTCCATTGTAAAACGAAAAGTAAAAAAAGTGACACTCGAAAATTCGTTATGAAATGAATAATTTACGCCTAGGCGAGTTAGGTGTGAAATCCAGCGAACCAAAAATTGAATGCGCCTGATTCAGGCGTTTTTGTGGTTGTGGAATTCGATTTTGACAACCATTTGAGCGTTGGATCCCAACTGGAAATCTGAAGATGAGATTTAAAATCTAAAATTTGAGCAAATTTTGGTTATTGATGTCGATTTATAATGTATAAAATCTACTGTTCCAGTTTAATGAGAGTTTTTCAGCTTTTAGATACAAATTGGACCACAAAATGAAAACTATTAAGGTTCTAGACAGTTTTGGAGCTTGGTAAATTGATACCAATGTTCCAAATTTGGTAAACTTTGGTTTTTGAACCTCCTCTTCAGAAGCCCAATTTGAATTTAACGTTTAAATAGTTGTCAAAAGCAAATACCACAACCGCCTCATCACCCTGTGTTAAACTCATTCAATTTTTGCCTCGCTGAAATTTATACCTGATTCGCATAGGCGTAAATTATTAATTTTCTAGACAAATTTTCAATGGTTACTTTTTTCTTTTTTTCGTCATGGATCCATCTGTCCAATGATCACTTAGGAAAAAAATAAAAGACCGAAAATTTTTATCTTTCAACATTCTACCAGGTTTGCTTAAACCAATTTTTGAATTTTTCAAGACTCAACAAACCCTATCAGAACCACTATTTATTCATGCATCAAAAACCGTAATCTGTACAATGAAACCCTAATAACAGATTTTGTATCAGTACTGGAGAATAACAACATAACCATATCAGACCTAAACCATGAAAATCCAAAATTCCCTCAATGGCTAATTCAAGTTCCTGATATTAATCTAACCACGATCAAC
>FIZR01005985.1:0-40062 GCA_900060175.1 Ferrisia virgata
AGTCTGTTTTGAGTTTTTGTCGACCAGAGGTTCTGCCATTTTGAAAGTTCGGTTTTGATGAAAAGAATTTTTAGATCCTGAATAAACAGGGAATTGACAGTAGAAAAACTAGTAGCAGATTTTGCGTGATGGTCTATTTCTTCGTTTCCGAGAATTCCTACGTGACTTGGTATGTAGTACACCAGTTTAATATCAAACTTTAAGGTTCTGAGAATATATTCATTTCCTGAATATTCTTTTTTAGATCCTTTGTAGTGTCAACTGACTAAACAGGTGTACATGTTTTTTACCACGAAGACACTGAACATCATAATAAAAGGTATTTTTGAAGAATAATTTTCACATACGCAAACATCTGCATACTTGAACTTGTATTGGTACTGATTATTTGCCCATCGCAGGACTGCTTTTATGTACCCAGTTCCTATTATCAAAGGAAGACATAATTGCCCACCCCCTCACCACCACTTTCCCCAATTTTCAAAACACGGAATCTCCCCTAAGCTGAAGCTCGTACTGTAAATAATCAACTATTCAGGGGATAGGAGTCCAAAAATTTTTTGAATATTTTTCTCTTATTCTGCATGCTACATAGAACCGTTTAAATGAAGAAAACAATTTTGTACCCCTAAACTGAGCGTGTTAATGTAAAAAAATCAACTCTTGAGGGAAGAAGAGGGAAGGATACAAAAATTTGTTGAATATTTTCACTTTATTCTGCATGATACACAGAACCGTTTTATTGAAAAATAAATTTTGTCTCCCTAAACTGAGTCTATTAATGTATAAACCTCAACTTATGTGGAGGGGAGGGGGGAGGGGGGTCAGACATAATTCGAATATTTTCCCCTTGTTCTGCATGCAACATAAAACCGTTCTAATGGAAAAAAATTTGTCCCGCTAGAATCATAGCAAGAGGAAATTCTGAAGGAAAATTTGCCGAAAGCTTGTGCAAAAATTAAAGGAAATATAGTTTGAGAGGAGGGAGCGCAAAAAAACCACATATTTAGGGGCTGTGAGGAGGTACAATGGAGCTGAAAAGTCGAGTTCCCCCAAAGGGCACATCTAAGGCCCCTACTAGATGTAAATACCTAATTTCAAGCTCCTGACCCAATTATGAAGGGAATTACGCGAGGAACAAACTCAAAAAATAAGAAAAAAAGACCAAAAAACCACTTATCTGGGCCTGTGAAGTGGTGAAGTGGGCCTGAAAAGTGGCGTTTCCCCAAAGGCATATCTAGGACCGCTACTAAATGTATATACCTAATTTCAGTTCCAAGTTCCTAGTTCAATTTGAAGGGGAGTTATGTGAGGAACAAACTTAAAAAACTCAAAAAGTGAGAAAAACCGATGAAAACCCCACTTTTTTGAGGGGCTGTGAGGGGGGGGGTGCAATGGAGCTAAAATTTTGGAACCCCCAAAAAGGCATACCTAGAGCTATGACTAAATATGCATACAAAATTTCAACTTCGTAGCTCAACTTGGTGAAGGAGATAGGGGAGGAACATCCCTTGAGGAAAACCCCCATATCTTCCTTCTTAATTGACTTAGGAGGTTGATTTTTAGATATGTTATACAACTTTTGATTCTCCATCAACAGGCTTAAAAAAAAGGCAATCTTTGCGTTTTTGACCCCTCAGCATCCCCTCCTCCAAATTAGGGCATAACTGAATTTTGACCCAAGTTCATCCCCACTCATACATATCCAATCCGCCGCCAAACTGAGCCGGTTGACCAAATTGGAGCGATTATGGTCGGTATCGAGTAGAGTAAATGATTTTAATGTTCGGAGAAAAAAAATAAAAATAAAAATAAATATCTGACATGGCTAAAAATCGTCTTAATGGTCTTCTAGGATCCCAAAACTCCAATCCACCATTAGTCGATGGACTGTAATAGCCTGGTTTTCATTGATAATATCACATAGAAAATCAAGCTAAAAAATTGAACACGAATCAAGGAAAAATGTTTCTTGAAAAATGGGTGAAAATTGATTTGAAATACGTAGAAAAAATTATCGAAAATTAAGTAAAAAATCGATAAAAGAAGGGTAAAAAGAGCAAAAAATTGATCACAAATTATGAAAACCCGTTGAAAAATATGTAAAAATTAGCCTAAATTATGAAAAAAATTATGGAAAATTATCGAGAACTGGCTAAGGATGGTGTAAAAATGAGTAAAAAGTGCAAACAATTAATCATAAATCATAAAAAATGTCGAAAAATGGGTAAAAATTGACCTAAATTATGAAAAAACCAGTTAGAAATCATCGAAAATTGAGCAAAAATTCGATAAAGATGGGTAAAAAATGCGAAAAGTAAGTACATATAAATTATGAAAAAAAATATTGAATATCATTGAAACCTGCGAAAGATACGATGAAAATGGAGGAAAATTGACCCTACAATATGACAAAATTTGATAAAAAACATCGAAATTAAGGTGAAAAATTTCCTAAAATGGGTAAAAAGCGTCGAAGATTGGTAAAAAAAAAAAAATAGTAAAAAAAATCGTTTAACAATAATCAAAAATTTAGTAAAAAGTCGACTAACACGGGTGAAATCTTAAGAAAATAGATTGAAAAATCCCGAAAAAATAAGTTAAGCAGTTGAAAAAGTTGCTGAAAACTAACTCGAATACTGAAAAAAAAAAAACGCATAAAATCCTCGAATATAAAAATAACAGAAAATTGATCAATAATCATGAAACCCCGTAGAAAAATACGTAAAAATTCAACTAAAATATTAAAAAAATTACAGAAAATCATCGAAAATTAGGTAAAATTTTGATTAAAATGGGTAAAATATGTAAAAAATCGATCAAAAATCGTTATAAAAAAAGTTGAAAAATAGATGAAAATTCATCTACATTATGAAAACATAAAAATCAATAAGCAAAAGATGCGTTGATTTTGTTCCGAAAATTAGAAAACATGTAACCCGAAGAAAGCGAGGGCTAAAATTTTACAAAATTTCAATACTGATGATGGTCTTTAGAAGGTCGAAACCATATTTTTGGTTTTTTCCGTCATTCAAGTTGGTTCATCTCTTAGCAATCCAACCCCCCCCCCCCCTCCTTTCTATCTTTCCTACTGATCTAAGAGAGAGAACTTTAGCATACAAAAGGATTTATTTGGAATTCTAAATGTGCCTTTTTGGTATTTCAATTTTTCTGTCCTTTCACATCCCTTCGAAATCCCAATAAAGTATATCTTCATATTTCAGGCAATTTTTGCTCCATTTTGAGTGTATCCAACGCCTTTTTGGGTCTCAAATCGAGCTAGAAGAAGTTGGAATTTGATTCGTAGATTTACATAGTACAAGTCCTAAATAAGTTTTTTGAAATTTTCAATTTTTTACATCGTTCAGACATCTTTGCAGTCACGAAAAGTAAAATTTTGAGCGTTTTTTAAATATAATTTCTTAGTTTATGCGTTGCCTTTTCTCACAATTTTTCAGCACCCCCCCCGCCCCAATTCCACAAATAAAAAAAAGAATTTCGACGTCTAGATTTATTTCGTAGATGTTCGTGGTATATTCTTCGAGGATTGAAATAATTTCATGAAAATTAGGCTAAAAAATTATCATTAAATATCTACGTTTTTTGATGTCTTCAAATGTTACTTCCTCTAATTTTTTAATCTATATCTTGTTTCTATCAACGAAATCATTACATCTATGTATTCTGAATAACACGAGCAAAAATTTTTTTCACGAGTTTTTTAACAATTAAATTTCCGAAAGGAATTTAGTTACACTCACAGACTTATAGAAAATAAAAATAAAATGCGATAACGAAAATTTACAATGTGAAATCTTTTGTCATACACACAAAGTACCAGCAGATAATTATTTACTTATTGTTTATTTAATCTTACGGTTAAAACGCACAAATTGTTTTCTAAAAGCGAAAAAAAAAGGGCAAAATTTTACGATAGTGATAAACACATCGATAAAGATTCTGTATACGACATCGACTCAGCACATCGCATACGTAATAAATCTTCTATTTTGTTCAAAAGAAAATAAACTTATCGTGGATTATCCGTGTAGTGCAATTATTTTAGCTTCAATTGTCCCGTTTTATGTGGCTAAGACTGAGCAGAAAAGCAAAACGATATCGTTCAACATGTTTACATTATTGCCACAGCGCATCGCAAGTACTTTTCTTTTAAATTTTTCATGCATTTCGCGTAGCTATTTTTATTTTTTTGAATTCCCAAACGATATTCCAGTCCATCTCCATACAGCGCAGCGTATCAACCAAACAGGATGATCAATTGTTGGAGATTCTTCTACACTTTTATACTTACATAGTTCCCACCACGCGGTCATTCCCATTTTAAATCGTTTGATCCGCCACATAGACTGATTTCATTTTTTGTTTCTTTCGCTTTTTATCGTTTTAGTCCAAGAATGAAGCTTGTTATAGAGCGGCATAACCAACACGTAATCGATTTTTTCCGCCCATTAGAATCGCATTTTTACACTGTTAGTACCTCTCGACATTACCTACACTTACAAATACACAAGCGCAAAAAAAATTTACCTACACATTCCGTAAACAAGTGTCTCGCGGAATTTCCAAGTGTATTATAAATTCACGAATCATTTCTCATATTTCAGACTCCGACACATGGAACAAAATTAGCGGTATATATTCGGCTTCGTAATTGTTACGTAATTGTGAGACGAATGCGTAATCGCGCGTTAATTAGATGAATTTATAATTACTTTACTCGCGTTCGGTATTCGCGATAGGTATATTACTTACGCCAAATGACAGTGTGAGAGAGACAATGAATCGTATATAAATCATCCGAGATTAAGATTTTCATTTGTATTGCAAATTAAATGTCTGCGAAGAAATTAGCGTACGTATTGTTAAATCAAATAGGTATGTGTCTTTGGTATCGCACTAATGATGTAATTAGGTAGGTACAATCAACTTGTTAAAACAAAACCATGGAAGATTATTTGACATGTTCGTTTTTCAACAGCATAAATTGGTAAAGGTACGTTTAAGGGTCTCTCCCCTTTTAGGCTGATTTTCTATGACATATTATCAATGAAGACCACACACTATTACAGTCTATCGACCAACAGCTGGTAAGGGGAGGGGAATACCAAGAAAATCCATTTCGGAGTCTTAGAAGATCATTAAGACGATTTTTAGCCATGTCAGATATTTATTTTTATTTTTTTTATTTATCCCTCACCCCCTCCGAATATTAAAATTATTCACTCGGCTCGATACCGACCAAAATCGCTCCAATTCGGTCAATCGGCTCAGTTTGATGGCGAATCAAATATATATGAGTGGCGATCAACTTGGGTCAAAATTCAGTTATGCCCCAATTTGGGGGAGGGGGTGCTCAGGGGTCAAAAACCCAAACATTTTCCTTCTTTAAGCCAACTGATATAAAATCAAAAGTTGTGTAATATGTTCAAAAATCAACTTCCTAAGTCAATTTGGAGAAGAGATATGGGGGTTTTACTTCTTTTTGACCTTAAAAAAGAGCTCTTACTTTCCTATCTCCCCAATAAATCAAAGTAGGAAGCTAAAACTTGGTATGTACATTTAGTTGGGACTGTACACGCGTCTTTTGGGAGTTCCGACTTGACTTTTTAACTCCATTGCACCTTCTAACAGTCCCAAAAAAAAGGTTTTTAATAGGTTTTTCTCATTTTTTGAGTTTATTACTCACATCACGCCACTCTAAATTCAGCTAGAAAGTTGAAATTTCGAATGTACATTTAGCAGGGGCCCTAGATGTGCTTTTTTAAAGTCTCAACTTTTCAGCCTAATTGCACCGTCTCACAGTCCCAAAAATGTAGTTTTTTGGTCGGTATTTCTCATTTTTTGAATTTGTTTCTCGCATAACTCCCCTCAAAATTGAGCTAGAAAATTGAAAATTGATCTTTACATTTAGGAAAGGCTCTAGATCTGCATTTTGGGGGGTCTAGACTTTTCAGCCCAATCGCACCGTCTCAAAGCCTCAGAAATGTAATTTCTGGTTGGTATTTCTCATCTTTTGTTTTTGTTCCTCGAATAACTCCCCTCCAAATTGGGCTAGCAAGCTAAAATTAGGTATGTACATTTAATAAGGGCCCTAGGAATACCTTTTTGAGGTTTCGGCATTTCAGCCCCTCTCTACCCCTTCGCAGCGCCAAATATGTGGTTTTTTGGTCGTTTTTTCTTATTTTTTATGTTTGTTCCTGGCATAACTCCCCTCCACTTAAAATTAGCCATGTCCGTCTGTAGGGACCTTTGATGTGTCTTTTGGGGGTCTTGACTTTTTCACCTCATTCTACTCCTTTATAGCCCCAAATATGTGGTTTTTTGGTCGTTTTTTCTTATTTTTTATGTTTGTTCCTCGTATAACTCCCATCCGAATTGGACTAGGAAACTAAAATTAGGTATGTACATTTAATAAGGGTCCTAAAAATGTCTTTTAGAGGTTTCGACATTTCAGCCCCTTTCTACCCCTTCGCAGCTCCAAATATGTGGTTTTTTGGTCGATTTTTCTTATTTTTTATGTTTGTTCCTCGCATAACTCCCCTCCAAATTGGGCCAGGAAGTTAAAATTAGGTATGTACATTTAGTACGGGCCTTAGATGTGCCGTTTGGGAGACTCGACTTTTCAGCTTCATAGCACCCCCTTATAGCCTTAAGTATGTGGTGTTTTGGTAGATTTTTCTAATTTTTAGAATTTGTTTCTGGCATAACTCCCTTCCAAATTGCGCTAGGAACTTGAAATTAGGTACGTCCTGTCTGTCGGGACCCTTGATGTGTCTTTTGGGAGTTTCTACTTTTTAGCCCCATCGAGCCCTGCCCAGCCGTAATGCTTTTTTTCAATTCTTATGATTGCAGTACGTCGCGAAAATCAGGCTCAAGCGATGCTTTTTTTATTATTCACTCTCTCTTCGTATAACAAATCTACCTGAAGTTTGTTTACTTTTTCTTACAATCCGTAGCTTATTAAATAATATACTCGTGTTTGACATTCTATTCAACATGGAAACATTTAGCATTTCAGAACATCATTACTTTTTACTATTTATTTATTTTTTATTCCGATAGAAAATAACCAAGACTAAAGTCTAGACGAGACGACATGAGACATACGTTTAACGACTTATTCAATGAACGTTTTCAAAAACTCGTAAAGGAAGTTGAACGTTTGTGGTTTGCTTTTTCACATAATATCTTTATAGCAAATGAACTTCGCTTTTACCAGATATCGATCTGATAACACATTCTACCAAAAAGTACCAACCATAAAGATTAGGAATACCATTTGAAAGATACTGGAGTGTTCTATGTTCTTAAATAACCAGAAATATTTTCAGCATTTCATTCAGAGTCATCAACGAAAAACTTCCACGCTTATAAATACCTGTACCACTCTAATTGAACACACGAACATCTCAAGTAATAAGCGACTGGTCACAAATGTTGAGAACCGATCAGTTTCAGAGCTTTGTATTATTACTTATTCGCAGATGTGAAGTATTGAAACATACACCAAATGTCAGATAAACGCTTGATTCTGGATATACGGTCCTGGAAAATTTGAAAATCTCGAAATTTCATAAGTTCGTAAAAAGTTAGATGTTGAGCTAACATGAAAATTCATACATTCCAATTGTAATGACGATCATGACGAATAAAAAATGTTACATGAACCAGTTTCGTACATTGTACCTGGAATGAGATATAAATATGCGAAAAAAAAATCAAAAATTGAAGCATTCTAAAAATAATGGAGACCAAGGGGTAGAAAAAAAGTTCTATGGACTAACTTCTACGTAAGAGACCCCTATAGGCATACATAGAGTCTTTACTAAATGTAAAGATCAATTTTCAACTTTCTAGCTCAATTTGGAGGGTAGTTATGCGAGAGACAAATTCAAAAAATGAGATATACCGACCAAAAAACCACATTTTTGGGGCTGTGAGACGGTACAATTAGGCGGAAATGTGACCTTAAAAAAGCACATCTAGGGCCCCTGCCAGATGTACACTCGAAATTTTAACTTTCTAGCTCATTTTGGAGGGAAAGTTTTGCGAGAAACAAACTCTCCACCACACCATGAATCTGACAAGTCGAAATCCACAAAAAGCACATCTATGGCTCCTACCAAGTCTACGTACCAAATTTCAACTTCCTAGCTCAATTTGGAGGAGTAATAGGAGACGAACAGCCCTTTTTCAAGGTTATAAAAGGGGAAAACTCTTATACCTCCCTTTCCCAATTGAACTAAGAGGCTGATTTTTTGATATATTATGTAACTTTGGATAATCTATCGATTGGCTTAAAAAGAAATAATTTTTGCGATTTCAGCCCCTCAGCACCCAGTCTTCCGATTTTAGGCACAACTGAACTTTGACCCGAGCCATAATAAAGAAAAGTAATAATAAAAATAAACACCTGGAATGGCCAAAAATGGTCGCAATGGTCTTCTAAAACCCCAGAAAGGGATTTTGTTGATATCCCTCCCCTCATCCACCACATTGCCACAGGTCGATAGATCGTGATAGCCTGACTTTCATTGACAATACGAAAAAAAATCAGTCTAAAACTAACCTCAAATTTATATTCAGCGGCTCAAATTACCCCTATCGAAATACTTTTCACTTTCATTTAAAAAATTTTGAACAAATTCTGACATATAGCTCCCTTCTCCCTGTACACATTATGGTTGATTTCAATTTTTTCGGTATAAACGCACGTTTATGACTATTTTTCAATAGGAAATATTCGTTTTTTATCGTAGTGACGAAGAGGTGTAGAATGAGGTGAGGATTGATTTTTGCGCTCGAAAATTTCTTTAATGACTCCCTCCCCTCCCAACAATGTTTTGCGATAATTTACAAAATCTGAGGATAAGGCTAAATCGCCTATCTTAATCGTAGGCAACTTTTCGCTGATGTGTAACTTCAAAATCAGACGTTCGTCTGACAAATGGTATATATGTTCTACTGCTCACCCCCTCCCCCCTTGGACCAGCTCGTTGTAAATATCCAGCTTATTTGTTAAGGTTGTTACCTGTACATAGGTATAAAAATTTTATTTTCACCACGATCTTGTAAACATTGTTATTATAAAATGATAAATTCGAACGCGGAAAACAATTGATACTTTCGCAGTTTGTCACATCGATTCATTAACCTTTTAATAATTCCTCGGTACATATTCAATCCACCACGTACAGAACAATTAGAATGAAAAATTTTCGATACACTCGCCTTCGACGTGTATGTTTTTACCGTTAATTAAAAAATAACGATGAGAATTCGGCTCATTAAATCGATTCCATTACCGAAGTAAACTTAAACAGATACGTACGTACATATACGACGATGACGATATTATAATCAAACGTACAATAATGATAAATAACAAACGAAGAGCCGAGAGTACTTACTGTAGATAGGTAGGGAGGTAGGTAGGTAGGTATTAAGAAGAAGATAAATATTAATTAATCGTTTACGTTCTTCATCTATCGTTCAAGTCACCAGTTGTTGTACCACCCTACCCAGGATATTTTCTTTTCATACTTAATACTTTCTAACAGCAATATATCACAAAATTTTGCATGTTTCTTTCTTCTCTCTCTCTCTCTCTCTCTCTCTCTTCGCCATTATTGGTTTGACACCGACAACGACGACGACCGACGAGTTATATGACTTTTATAACGTAGGTACAGGACATTATTTTACTAACTTTAATTAGCTATCGAGAATTCTTCTTCTATATTCGAATGAAAAATAACCTCCCACTATCAGAACGTACGGATCTCTGTCTATATTCAAACAAATACCAACAACGAGTATAATGTACATATATGTGTATATATACGTACAATACACATGTATAGTAGGTATTACTTTTGAAATCAAAACCTAAAAACCAGCTCGGTCTCGCTTCTCGCGTTCGCATCACAATGAAATATTTTCAATATGAAAGTGCTTCAGATGTTGAGCAAATGTGTTCAAATATATTCGAAACGTCAATTAAAGCGTATTAACTCTTACGGCAGGGGTCTTCCACCGACAAAAGGATCTAGCGAACAACATTTTTCAAAATGAAAAACAATCCTAGACTACAATAAAATTCAGTACCCGAATACTTTTACGATCGTCTCTGATTTATATATCTATCTTTCCTTTGCGTACGTGTGTATGTCACTACGAGTGTGTGTGTGTGTGCGTGTGTTTCCCATTTTTAAGATTCTCTCCATTGTAACGTACACAGATTGCGAGAAGACAAAAAGTATTGGAAAATAAACCACCGAGTTAATCCCTGTAAAAAATCGGAAATTCGAGACGAGTATGGTACGATATTTTTTTGTTTTTGTTTTCTAATTCTATAAAAAGGAAACGAAAATGGGTGTGCGAAGAGTTTTTTTCCATCTATTGTACGTAAGTAAGTAATATAAATAAGTATACGAGAAGGAGAAGAAGCTGTCATATTATCGGTTAAATTTTATGAAGAATTCCAGAATTTTTAGTCTGATTTCTTTGTCGTTATATTGGTCTAAGGAAGCGAGGTTATACAACTAACGACTTGCGGCGGATGTAAAACGTTGGGCTGGGCTGGGAAGAGAGAAGTATCGATAATATCCATTTCTGGGTTCTGGAAGATCAATGAAGACCGTTTTTAAGTAGATCACGTATTCAAATTTGCACTCCCCCGCCCCCTCACGCCTAAGACTTGAACTTTTTCTTCGCCTCAGTACACATCAAAATGGCTCAAATTTTATTATTAGGCTTAGATTAGCACTGAGTTGAATAAATATGAACGGGAAGGTCTTTAGGTCGAAATTCTGTTCGGTATGAGAGCTAGGAAAGGGGTAAAGAAGGGTAAAAATTCTAAAAACTCTGGTTCATTTTTGAACCAATAGTTACAGAATCAAAAGGTATATTACGTCACCAGAAATCAACTTCCAACAATAATTTGGAAGGAGGATATAACGTTGTGGATATTTTTTCATCTTGAAAAAAATTTATCCGGTACCAATCATCGAATCATTCTTCCAAATTGAACCATGGAGCAGAAAATCGTCACATGGAAATAGATTTAGTAAAGGTTCTAGATGTGCTTTTTGAGGATTTTCAACTAATCAACCCCTTCGCATTAATTCACAATTCCAAAAAAGTGGATTTTGTTTTTCGAATATGCCTAGCGCTTATACGTATGATCACCCCCCCCGCCGCCGCCGCCATTAATCGAGCTATTTGGTTGAAATTTACGGTATAAATTTAATAGAGGTTGTTGGTGTATTTCTTGAGGGTTTAAACTTTTTAGGCATTTCACACCCCTTTACATATCCAAAAGAAAGGGGATTTCTGAGTAATTTTTTACGTTACTTCAGTTTATTCAGGGCTTCCTCTTACCCCTTCCAATGAAACGGTGGTTGGAATTTTGCATGTAGATTTAGTAGGTGCCCTTGATGAGTATATTGGAGGTTTCAACTTTTCAGCTCACTTTAAAGAAATCAATTCTCGGGCACCATTTGCCATTTTTTTTGTAGTTGTACTGCATATATCACTTTTCTAAGATGAGCTGGAGGAGGAGGAGGGGGGGTTCAATTTGACACGTAAATTTAATAAAGGTCCGGTTTCAACCTATCAGCTCCATTACTTCCTTTCACAACTTCAAAACGGTAAATTTTTGGGTATTTTTTGCCATTTTTTCCAGCTTGCGTAGCATTTACCTCATTTTATACTGTGCTGTGTGGAGGGGGAGGGGTGAAATTTGACTTGTCTTTTGAGGTTTAGAATTTTAGGCCTCATTGCACCATCACAATCTTTTTACATTTCTTAAGAAATGTAGTTTAGACTGGTCTTAGCCATTTTTCTGATTAATGCTTCAGGTCATCTTCTATTCTTCCTCCCCGTCCAGCTTATAGGCTGAGATTTGAGTATTTTGGGGGTTACGAATTCTCAACCCCGCTGATCCCCCTTACAGCACCAGCATCTTCTAACTTTTATACTCCCTGAATAGTGGACTTTCGAGCATATTTTACCATGATTCAAATTGGTTCATCGTCAACCCCGACACCCCCCCCCCCCGTTAACGAGGGAATGGTCAGAAGTATCCATCGCGAATTTGCACAATCGATTGCCCATTGTGTAGTACTCCAGACGCTTACATAAGCACCACACGCTAGTTTTCGCGTAGCAAGGTTGCCAACATTGAAAAAATGTTGCTATTGTAATTATATTATTTTATTAAAAAAAAAAAATTTAGGAGGGGTAAAGATGGTTAAATGAATAAGTTGACAAACTCAAAATTTTAAGGGACAGTGATTCAAAAAAATCACAATTTTGTAGAAGTATTTTTTGTAATTAAAGGTTTCTCGCATAACCCTTCAAAGTGAACAAAAATAGTTATTTACAAAAACAGCCCACCTTCAAAATTGAAGGGGTTGCATGGAATGCGGATTATAATTTTCTTCTTATGCAGTGTTATAAATAGTAAAAATAAAATATATCAATTTTGACGTGGAAAGATTGGAATAAAATTCATCAGCTGGGGATTATGAAACTTCCATGCGTACAGCGCCTTCAATTTTGAAGATATGCAATTTTTCTAAAGGAAAATTTTTACTCATCTTAAAGAGTTGCACAAGAATCCTTAATCAAAAAAATATATATTTCTACGAAACTTCGAATTTTAAAAAATTACTTCCCCTTTGAAATTCAAGTTAGGCAACTTGTTGATATGACTACTTTTACTCGTTACGCTGATCCCTATTCAGCGCAATGGTCTAAGTGCCACTTTATTCAAAGTTGAGATGTTTATTTTTTCGGATTAGGCGATTCAAACTACATCGATTAAAATATTAAAGAAGTAAATTAATTAGTTTAAATTTCAAAAAAATAAGATTGAAATTCGCGAAGTCCATAAGCGCAATGTAAATTTTGTTACGTTTTTTGGCTCTCTTGTAAGAAACAAATTGGCACTTGGACCATTTTAGCCGTACGGGGTCGTTATATTATTTTTTTTCTGTATTATAATTTTTTCAATATTGACAATACTACCCCATACCAAGTAAAATATATATATATATACATGGCACGTATACAGGTACCTAGAGCATTGTACTATATGATGGACAACCATTTGTGCAGATTTGCAATTGACATTTCTGATAGTTCCCTCGTAAGTGGTTGAAATCAGACATGTAGGTTTAGTGATGATCGTGGATGTGCTTTTTAGAGGTTTGAACAATTCACTGCAAATTCAACCTTCATCTCCGAGACTTAACCTGCCTCAGGATCCATGGTCTGTTAGAACAGAACGGTTTCATTCTGGAGGAAACCTACGAAATTCAGCCAAATGACTCTTCCTGGAGGAACATGATTTTCTAACTCCCTGACATGCTTCTCTCAAGTTATACTACTCATTCATTATACGTCAAGTCAAATTAAGGAGACGATAAGTTCGCATAAATTAGAACAAACACTCTGGAAAAAACATGGTTTATAGCTAGTCGGAGGTTTCCTCCAGGAAGAGTCATTTCGCTTAATTTTTGAAGAATTTTAACAAAAATTACTCTGTCAGAGATTTCCTCCCGGATGATTCTATTCGGTTTTTACGAGTTCACGTCGGTCGATTAATTATCACCATTAGAGTTCAATGATATTGATGTAATTGATTTCAGATCGATAGAATATTAAAAAAAAAAAAAAGAACACACACGCAAAAAAACACGTCTGCTTCTTTAGCGAACTTATTAGTCTAACACTATAGCACTGAAAAATACATATTAGTAGCTGAACATCGAGCGAATAGAATAAATTTACAATTCTAATGTCGAATATTTCTATAACTAAAATAAAATGTACTCCGGAATTCTTTTATTCATTCTTTTTGTATAGTTATGTTTCAAAAAAAAAAAAAAAATCCATGAATTTTGATAGTATTCTAACAACCCACTGCCAATACTGTAGATATTTTCTGCAGTAAGATACCTCTATATTTCTAACCTCTGAATGACATCCTGGTGGCTGGTACCGATAAATACATTAATCATTGGATAACAATATTTATTCAAAAGTCGTACGCAGACAACTTCACCCACATGGCGATAGGTGTACAGTGTAAGGAGTGAAAATCACTACGAATGTAGCGAAAATTACCAGTTAGCTGTTGCACACAGCAACAACAGACCATTTATATAAAGACCTACGTCGACGTCATCGAATATCTTTTTCATCTCGCCGCATTTTACATTGTGTACCATCATTTTCATAGTAGAAATATCTAACGACATGGGACAGATGCATAAGTGCCCCACAACCTAACCAATATAGTAATTTTCATGAAAATTACACTACGCCTAATTTTCCATCATTTACTTATACATATCGATCAGAAATGGAAAAATCATAAACTTGGTAATTTTTTGCATATCATAGCATCAATAAATTGACACACGTAAGTACCTATTTGCAATACATCGATGTGGAAAAAAAAAGAATGACCCGAACATTAGGAAGCAAGGTCATTTAAATGAAAGAAAAAAAAACCACACCGTAGAGAAGGGGTAGCAGAACTGCGAAAGCATAATACCAACACGGAGTGGGTGAGGGAAAAGAGGGCGACAGGTTCTACATCCGTTAAACGTGTACGGACAAGTCTACAGACAAGCTCGCGCATAAAAGAAAAACTCAAAGTGAAGGCAGATCTTCGAAAGTAGTCCAACCAGCTGTTCTCTTCTGTTAGTGTTTGGTACATCGTGAGAACGGTCGTTACTTCTTCGTTTCTTGGCGTTGGTTAGTGATTGTGTATGTGTCGAATATATTCGTAATGCGTGTATATCGTGGTTAACTTTTTTTTCTCTCGTTCATCTAGTGTCGTTTGCAATTTTTATTTTTTTTATTTTTCATCATTGGTTGCCGATAATAATTAATTTAAAATGGTTCGAAGTTTAGCTATATGGACCAAAACTCTCAGCTTTCCTACTCGTAACAATTCATCGGTCAAGTCGAAGGATAAGATAAATAATAACTCTATCGTTTCGTCACCAACTCCAACTAAAGACAAGACACCTGCTACTACTCCTGATGTAAGTTTTGCAATTATATTTCTCGAACAAATTCAACTTGCAATGTGGTCTAATTGATGCATATAAGTAAACACATTAAGAGTAAATTATGAGGTGATGTGAATATCCGGATTACAGGATGATTTCATCAGCTTAAAATGTTACTATATGTCGCGACGTGATTAGAATATGTTACTAGAATGTGAAAATAATTATTCAACTTTATTCGAAATTGTTTCGATATGGACAATGAAAATGAATGATGCAAATCGTGTTTCGTGTATCGATGATTCTCGTACAATGTGTAGGTTTCATGTATTTTTCTAATAGAATTCAGTTTTTAATCGACTCGTATGAAATTGACTAAAACTTCTAAATACATATGTTGGCGTTTTAGGAATTGAAACGTGATGATAATCTGATCTTATCGTCAGATAAAAGCAAAAAGAAGTTTATTGTAGATTGAAATAGATCACATAATAGCGAATTATCCATTATTGATTATATACTTTGTGAATTGTGATAAACAGAATATGATAATCGATTGCGCACTGGTTTTCGTTTCCGTTACTAAAATTTTGGTATTAATTTTTAATTTTTTTTTTTAATACAAATAT
Organism: Ferrisia virgata; assembly: GCA_900060175.1. Classification (NCBI taxonomy): domain Eukaryota; kingdom Metazoa; phylum Arthropoda; class Insecta; order Hemiptera; family Pseudococcidae; genus Ferrisia; species Ferrisia virgata. The sequence continues at coordinate 15,680 of FIZR01005985.1, forward strand.
TACATAATTTTGTATCTTATCATATCAGGGCTGTGAATCAAAATCATCAAGGTTCAGGCTCATGTTATGGTTTTCAAATCTTTACTTAATGGGTTTAGGTTCGTGGTCAAGGTTGACCAGAGACTCTGAAAGTACTCGGAGACAACGAGTCGACTCGAAATGAGACTCAGAGTCTTTTTTTTTCAGAGAGACTCGCAATTTTTGCGATTCCCAATCTCTATTTTGAACGAGTCTTTTAATAAGAGCGAGTTTCTGTTTCGAGTCCCAATATTTTTTTTTTTTTTTAGTTTACATGTGTGTATTGAAAGTTAAAAAGAAATTTTATTGGTAAATATAACCCATTTTTCTTTTTTCAAGGTTTCCTCTGTCAATTTAATTAGAAATACAATACAAATTTTGCCTTTAATATCTTCTATGTTTAAAAATATGCTATAAGTTATTGTTGATAGAAAAAAATAATAATAATAATAATTAAAAGACTTGGGAAAAGTGACTCAACAGACTCGCTACATGATGACTCGGAGTCACAGTTTCCAAGGGCTCGAGACTATTCGTGGTTAAGGTTTTTGAATTTTTTTTTTTTTTTTTTGTCAATGATTTGGGTTCAGGTTCGGGTTTATTTTGGATATGTTGTCGGTAAAAATACCGCTAACACCTGTACAGAGCCTTTTTTTGATTTTTCGCACTTAGCAATACCCTGCCAACACAATCATGGGCCTGAAAGAAGAAACTTCTATTGTGATTTAGTATGTGACGTCACGATACCAAGTTACTATATCTAACCCTTCATTTTCACCATAGGTGGTACTGTACACAGCTAAGAATTACGAGAATTACCGATAAAAACCAAAAATATGAAAATATTTATTTTTTTACGCTAAATATATCGTATTTCACTAATTAAACGAAATTACCAAAGGAAACCCCCCCCCCCACCACCACTACACATAGAATGTCAAAAAAAATGATTTTTGCAAAAATGTTGAAGAAATGAAAAATTGCAATTGGATGACAGCTGTACTGAAAGTAGTCAACTACACGAGTAAAATGACATTTGAAAAATTTTTCTACCCATCTTCAGTCTTACTCCACCTGCACATAATTTTTCAGCTCCCTTGTGGAATCACACAAATTATGAAAAATTACAATCGGATGACAGCTATATGGAAAGTATTCACTTAGACAAGTAAAATAACGTTTTCAAAATTTTTCTTCGCTTCTTTAGTTTTACTCCCCTCCTCGTGCAATTTTTCGGCTCCCTTGTGGAATCATGTAAAATATTGAAAATTGCAATTGAATGACAGCTATACTGAAAGTAGTCAACTACACGAGTAAGCTGACATTTCCAAAGCTTCAAGTTTACTCCCCTCCACATTCAATTTCGGGGTAGGGAAATTAAACTGATGAGAGGGGGCTGGGGGATTAAGACATTTCTTTTATACCACTGTATTCAGTAGATCGAGTTCTAACGATGCTTAACTTGAAAATTTGGATTTCAGTTTTTTTGGTGTTTACTGGTAATTCTTGTCATTTTGATCTGTGCACAGTGCCATGTATCAAGAAAAAGGGCGATTAGACATAGCAGCTCGAAATCATGACGTTATGAACTACATTACTGTGGTAATCTTTTCTTTTAGGCCCGTGACAGTGTTGGCCAGATATTATCATCCTGAATGAGAGCACTTTTTCCAAATAAAAGTGATAATGATCCAAGGTGAAAAAATATCAAAAAAGGTCTCTGCACAAGTGTTGGGGGTACTGTACGTGTACACTACAACATATTCAAGTCGTTTTTTTTTTAGAAATCTTGCAGAAAGTTCAAACAGATTACAGAATTGACATTGTAGTAATTTCTTTAAAATAGCAAAAACTCCGATTAAAGGTCTTTCTGAATGGATTCAACCATACCATCACTTCAAATTGACATTGTTCTTAGTATTAAGTTGGGTTGTTTTTGATTTGCAAGGTTGCGACTTTCTCAAGTTTTTCCCACCTTAAATTGAAGTACAATAAAACCATGTTTTTAATATTCAAACTTTCAAACTATATAGTTTTACTTTTTGAAGCCACAAAATAATTTATCATCATTGTCTTTAGCCTTAAACGTAATCTTACAGAATGACTTTGGAGTCTTTGGCTTTGCAGAAAATAAATAAGATGAAAAATCAGATTAACCACAAAAAAAATGAGTATTTTTTGGAATCGAGTTCGGGTTCGGGTTCATGGTTACGATTCAGCGATTTTAAAATTTATGGTTACGGGTTAGGGTTCAGGTTACAACATTTTCTAAATTTTCCAGTCATTTTCTGGTTTGGGTCAACAGCCCTGTTTTATATCGAATTGAGTTTTCAGTTAAATATAATTACTGGAAATTTAGTTCATTTATTGTACATTGAAAATTAATCATCTAGTTTTCCAGCTTCACGTGAAGGCAGGATCTGGCTCTTATTTATGACGTCATTGCTTAGCTGGGCTGGTACATTTTCACACAGCTAAACTAGCTTACTTTTCATCTCCTGTACCGTACCTATCAGTTATTTATAGCTGGTTATTTCCTCTTGTAAATTTCCAAAACATGAAAACAATCATTTGATCATTTATTGATAATTGTGAACTGAAACGCTGAATAAATATGATAACTTGGACTAACTCTGAATTTAATTTCCGTATTATTGTAATTATTGTATGGCTGAAATATCTTTTGAATGTGCTGATTGTGGGTCAAATCAAAATATAAGTATAAAAATAGTTTGATTACAAAAGTGAAAACAAAGTGAGGTAGTTGAAAATAAATTCTTTTAAAAAATACTTCTCAATATAATTTGTTTTCAGCTTGTCGTCAACAGCACAATCAAATCAAAACAAATGAAAATGTCTTAAAAAAAAACTTTCTTCTGGAAAAGCTTTATAATTTTGTATAATTTTTCAATATTATTTATTCATTATTGAGACCAAAAGAAAAAGTTGAATACTAATACCAAAATCAAATAGAAGGCAAATTTCACATCAGATATGAATAATAATGACTAATTGGAATTGGGAACTTGTAAATAAAGATAAGAAAGCAAAATAATGACGTCATAACCAGAGCCAGATCCTGCCTTCACGTGAAGCTAGATTTCCTACATCATCCATCAGGCATCAGTGATCACAAATTTTACTACAGAATCACTAATCAGTGATCCCCATCAAGTGCGCAACCAGAACTTTTCCTTACTAAGGATTGAAACAAGTGCTGGAGTGCAGACTTGATTCGGGATTCAGTAACTATTCATTTTTCTGGGTTATAAAATTTTTTCACCCTCAATTACAAAAATGTATTTCATTCATTCAAAACAATGGTAGTGTAATTCAAAACATTACAGAATAAAAGAAAAAAAAATCAAAACAGGACAAAATTAAAAAATTAAAACCGAACAAAACAAAGATGCTGCATAATAAAGTTTAATTTTCGTAGATTTCGAGGCAGAATGTTCACCACACCTCGTCACCAGTTACACTAATTTATCGGTGAATATTTAGCAAAGGCCGAACCATTCAATCGAGTTTGGTCTGCAGTGTTGCTAATTTAAGATACGTTTTCAATGCTCTTAAGGAGGTAAAAGATCTTTCAGCAGCACTTCGTCGTTGCAGATATTGTACAAAAGATACGTAAAAAAATGATGGTTCATTGTCCAACAGTAATACAAATATAGCGTTTTTTGGAATTGCAATATTTTGACCACTTAATTTTAGATGCCCATAGCTGGATACTGGATTTGAAAAATGATTCGGAATGATGTGCAAGGTGATCGGAATAAAACCTACGCGATTCCATAAAGTGGCATATTTCTTCTTCGTTTAAAGAGGGAAGGGGCTTTAGCCTGTTAGCTCCCCCATTGATTGCGCCCTTGATCCCCATTAATATAATTCTCAATGTATTATTCTCGATACATACGTAATAATTACTTTGTACTTACATTTTGTAAATATCGTTGAAATTTTTTTTTTTTTTCCAAAATAGGAAAAACTGACATCGATGATGATCGTAAATCACCGGTCTGAGTTAATAATCATAATCGTGTTTAAGTACGTAACATCGTAACAGGCGAGTTTTGAAACTTCGAATACTGGTACATCTACTACAAGATCATGAAACTCTTTATCTTTCATCTTTTTTTTTTTTTTTTACTTTGTCGCCATTGAAACTCTCGAGTGAGTTGAACACTTTGTGAAAAAAATATTACTTTCATTTTAACGATTATAGAATTACTTAGGAGGTATAATGAATGGATCTAAGAAGCGCGTGATATTACTATTCGTAATACATATATACATATATATCTGATTCTTTGAAAGATCATACCTTTTCAATAGAATCTACCCAACCAACACAAACAACACAGGGACACAAAATGTGTCAGCGCAACGAATACGAAAAGCAAAGCAACCGTTTCGGAGGCTTTTTAATATCGTTATTCAACCACGTTCACGGTGTATTAACTCACCACATCCACGTTTCTTAAAAGATGTTGGTTGTTTAATTTTCATAAAAAACTTTCGATGGTAATCTCGTACGTATGAATCGAATCGAACCAGTTAGGGGGTTCGTTTTAGAATTAATTTGTTCTACTAGAAATGTACAGTTTGGCGTTGTTGGCAACATATGAAAACATCGTGTACTACAAAACGTGTAAGATTAGGCCGACTACCAGACCACCCAGTTCGTGTTCGCCTTTTTACAACCCCCAAGTCTTAAGTTGACTCATAAAATAAAAAAAAAAAAAACAGTCAACGTTAACGGGTCACAAATCATCAACTGACCTCGGATCTTACAAATACGAATTCGATTTCGCGTTGTTGTTAATTTTTAAAGCAACAAGGAACCGGTAGAAATGATTAGCTACGATAAGAAGTCTCGTTTACATATCATTTCGAAAACCATTATACGCTGATAAAATGGAACAACAATGGTCATTACAATGTTGCGTAATCGTTACTTTTGATTCGTATTGATCTGCTGATAAGGTTGTATGAAAATATGTAAAACTGGTTTACGTTATACCGTACTAAGTAAAGTACATTTAACTCGACTTGTTTTCAACCTGTCGCTTGAGTATCCCTTGAGGTAGATAAATTTTACTCGTAGGTGGATATGTGGGCGATGTTTTCACAAAAATGTTAAAATATGCGACTAGTGTTGACATTATCATCTACGGGCTACGAGTAATTGCCCGATAACAAATTTCAATTCGGGTCCAGATTTCATTCAAATATCCATAAATGGAAAATCGTATCGGATACAGGAAGGATTTCGAGAGAAGAAAAAAAAATATTATCGTTCTAATTTCGTATGTTTGGTGCAGTTTTTTCGATGCCCGATGCCGTGTAGCATTTCGACGTGAGATAAAATTTCCTCATTAACCAATTTGAGAAATTATTACACATACGTACGTATATCGTTATTCGATACGAAAAACCAGTCCAGCTGATTAACTCCCTTTTCGAATCGAGGTGTGGGAATTTTCTAAACGACCTTGCTACACGCCGCTGAATTAATAACGTTCTCGTGTACACACAGCACCACCGTATATGAATGTGTAGTGTACACTATTTCAATAATAAAAAAAAGAAAAAAAGAAATAAAAAGAAGCCTGGCGACGAGTCAGTCATTTTTCTAACGTCTCGTATGTATGTATACTTCACATCGTCCATAAACAACACGATATACCGAATATGAAAACATTCTAAGAATGCGTTATCTTTAAATTATTACCTTTACCTTTCTTCGATCCTCTATTCTATGGTACACTACGATGAATCTCATGTACTATAAGTCTGGTTCATCCTAGCTATATTAATTCATTGTGTGTATCGAAACGAGATATTAGGAACTAAGGTTTTTTTTTCTTCTTCTTCGGTTTTTTTAAAATCGGAAAACAACGCTTGGCGGATTTTTATATAACGTTTTAAAAAAGAATACTTATGGTTTATATTCGTATTCGTTGGTATATATATGTATACTTTCGATTATCATTCCATTTACGAGACCGTGAAATATTTTTAATTGCTTGCTACACTATTCATAATAGTATTATTATTATTATTATTATTACGAGATCACTCTTTCAACTCAACTGCGATCTCTTTTGTTCGCTTTACTGTACTGTTAATGTACACACACTTTAACGATACAAAGCAGCCGTTGAAAGTATCGGTTCTCGTTTGAAAAAAAGCAAAAAGCAAAAAAAAAAATTAACCATTTTGTGTTTATATAATTAGATTTTATGGATTGTAGTAAAAAAGATGCGGTTTATGGCGACTGCTCTAAGTTTTGCTTTACTGCTTTCTCATCGCAGTGTATTAAGTCTTTCGATAAGTTGAGTTTATGGCTGATTACGAATATGGAGTAGAGAGGTATGCTTAAAATACCTACATGAAGAATGTTGCTCCCTTTTGCAATCATGGTGGCGAAGAATTTAAATGCGACCAAGACGTCGCGTCGCCACGCCACTCTTTTTTCACCTAAGTATACCCAACCTATACCTATAATCTCTCTTGCAACCAAATATGCACGCGACTAAGGAGCCAAAAAAGATGTACGGTCGTCGCGACCGACCATCCTATCGTTATCGTCACTGGTGCGGTGTGAATCGTCTCTACCAGGCGATGGCGTATTTTTCGATAATATATTTAGTCGTATAATGGTAACCTGCCACGGACATCGTAGAGTTTAAGAAATGACATTAGCGTAGATGTATCGTACACGAGTAGCTGCAAGTTTATTGGTACTGTTCGACGAAGCCCCCCCCTTTTTTTACCCATAGTTAGCACCGTACAGGCGTCTGAATATATGACCAACGAGAAATTTTTGAAAATTTTGATCCGATCGCCAATTTAAGTAACGGACCTTGTAGACAAAACTGTTTTCTACGAATTTTGCCATGTACACATTTTGCCTATCTTCGTTATTGAAGGGGCAGTATTCGTTTGAATTTTATGAACCCCTTCAAATAATCAAGATAGACAAATTTTGTACATGACCGAGTATGCAGCGAAAGTTGCCTATTACGAGGCCCAACTTTCGAAATCACAATTTGAGCAAATTTTTTACTCTCAAAATGTAACATGGAGGGGAGGGGGAAGAATGAAACCTGTTCTTCTATTAGATCGCATATAACCAAAAGTGCAGCAATGCAGCGAAAGTTGCCTATTACAAAGCCCAACATTCAAAACCATAATTTGAGAAAATTTTTTACTTTTAAAATTTAACATGGCGGGAGAAGGGGAAGAATAATACCTGTTCTTCAATTAGATGGTACATAATCAAGGGTGCAGCAATACAGCAAAAGTTGCCTATTCAAAACCATAATTTGAGCAAATTTTTTCTCTCAAAATTTTACATGGTGGGGGAAAGGGAAGAATGACACCTGTTCTTCTATTAGATTGTACATAATCAAGGGTGCAGCAATGCAGCAAAAGTTGCCTTATTACAAGGCCCAACATTCAAAACCACAATTTAAGCAAATTTTTCAACTCTCAAAATTTAATATGACGGGGGAGGGGGGAGGGGAAAGAATGAGACTTCTTCTTCCATTAGATAATTAATCACCGCAGAAAATTTTAATAATTCCAAGTTTTTCAAAACTGGCATGAATTCTGGTTTTTTTTTTTTTTTTTTTTTTTTTTTTTTTTTCATCAATATAAAGCAACAATGAAGTCAGAAGAGATCAAAATGTACAATTTTGGAAAATAATTGAACACCGAGAGTTCAAAAGTAAAAATTACAAACGCAATGAACCGCTTTATGATTTTTCAGACAAAGGCTATAGTAGAGTTGACATATCGTTTGCCATTGGGTCTCAGAGGCGAGGTAATAAAAAGTGTATCTCTGAGGGAAGTTTCTAAGCTGATTCTCCTTTCTTCGCGAATTTTCTACCAATTTTTTTTTCCAAACTTGGTATGAAATTGGCAGTATCTACCTTGGGGACATAATCTTAAAATGGCCTATGAAAGTTTTTAGGAAGCTTGTTGAAGCCCCTTTTTGAGCTAGAAATTCGAAAACATTTTCTCGTGTTATTAGGAATATTTTACACTTTGGACAATTTTTTCAAATTTTTTGGATTAGTGAGACATTTTGTAGCGTTCAAAATCCGCCTTGTTTTGTTAGAAATTAACGTTGAACGAAAGAAAAAAAATTGTTTTTGAAACCTGTAGTGGAAATCAGTACTCCAAAAAATGTGAAAAAATCTGGAACATGTAAAATACTCCAAAAATACCTACTATACAATTATTTCGAGCTTCCAGCTCAAAAAAGAGAGCCCTACAAGCCTCCCTAAAGTTTATAAAGTCCAAAAAATCTAAAAAAAAAATTCCACAATACTTATTCCACACACTTTCACTTTCATACCAAATTTGAAAAAAGAAGTGGTCGAAAATTCGCGAAGAAAAAAAATCAACGTAAAAATCTCCCCTCTTAAATACACTTGGAAATCTTTTATTAGTGCCAAAAAAAAAAATCATGAAAAAAATTTTATTTTGAGGTCCAATGGCAAATCGTTACTCTTATCCTGCTGTAACCTATGCTGCCTTTTCACATAAGGCACAGAAAGCGCTCATTTGCCCCCCCCCCTCCATCACAGGACAGCAACTGTAATATTATGAGATAACAGATTATTGCTTATTGAAATGCTTGGTCAAATCCTAGACTGGAAGAAAATGATTTTTCAATTGAAAATATGTGCAATAAGCAGTTCACAAAAAAATTTGGTAAAGACAAGGATGAAGTTCAAACTGGAATAAAACTGAATTTTTATTATAAAAAAAAAAAAAACTTTCAAAACTTGATCAATAATTTTATTAACCCAATTTTCTATGTCTTATTTCAATGAAAACCAGGCTATTACGGTCAAAAGCGCTACGGCAGGTAGGAGGGGGCATCAAAATCCATTTTGGGGTCCTACAAGACCATTACGACCATTTTTAGCCATGACAGGTATTTTTTTCTTTTTCTTTTCTGAAACTAAAAATTATTTGCTCAGGTCGATACAGACTAAAATCGGTCAAATTTGGGAAATTGGCTTGATTGGCTGGCGATAGATTTGAGAATTGAGGTTGAACTTGGGCCAAAATTCAGTCATGCCCAAATTGGGGGGGGGGGTGCAGAGAAACTAAAATCGTAAAAAATGTTTTTTTTTTCAAGTCAATTGATAGAACAATCCAAAATTGTATATCATATTCAAAAATCAGCCTCCTACGATAATTAGAAGGGGGGATATGAGAGATTTCCCCCTTTTTTTAATCTTAAAAACAGGTATTTTTCTTCCCTATTTCCTCTCCAAATTGAGCCAGGAAGTTGAAATTTAGTATGCACGTTTAGTATAGGTTCCAGATATGCTTTTTGGGGATTTCGACTTTTCAGCCACTATGCAACCGCTTACAGCTTTGAAATAGTTGTTTTTTGGTCGATTTTTCTTATTTTTTGAGGTTTTAGAACGTACAACTCTCCTCCAAATTGAGCTAGGAAATTGAAAATTGGTATATCGATGTAGTATCTATAAGTCCTAGATGTGCTTGTCCGGAATTTCGACTTTTCAGCCTCATTTCACCCACCCCCTTCCTCTCATCCGCCCCAAAATTGGTTTTTTAGTCAGCTTTTCTTATTGCACGTAGCCTTAGTGAAGTTTTTTTGTTTTTAAATAATTTACCTATTGAAAAATTTCAAGTTGTCCAATTTTTGACTTGAAAAGTGGTCTTGTATTTGGAATAATCTTCGTTTCACGATTTTCGGCTGAGGAAACAGAGGGAGAATGGGCAAAAAGTCCACCTCAGACGAGACATCTGATAACGAAAATACTCGTATTGCTCTCTTACTTTTTACTTTCAATATTCTTTGAAAAACAATAATTTTCTACGCGTCATGAAATTATTTTCAAACGTTACATAGTCAGGTACTCGCATTTCTACAGTACTGTATATACACTTTGTACGAACATTCGTTGTATTTATTGGTTGTAAAAGTATAGTATTCGAAGTACGTACAAAAAATATAGCCTAGGTACCCTAATTACACAATGACTGTGCAACGTGCACGTACCAGGTACATTCAAAACATAGATAATCCACTGGCAAAAGTTCACGATCCCGTTGACCACCAACGAATCGGCCATTTTACACGTGCAATTAATTCATTCATTGTTGTAGCTATAAGCGCGAAATCTCGGCCAACGTGCTGCGCGTTAATCAACGCACACAACGTTAATTATCTGGAGTAATCGAAGCGAGCAATAACATAAACCACCGAGCGAGGATATTTTTCCATTAAAATAAAAACGAAAAAATAAAATAAAAAAACCACTCCATATTGGACGAAACATTTGGTATAAATCTTAATTGCCAAAATTATCAAAGCGTTTTATCCCCCTCTCGCCCTCCCTCCCCCAGTAAGATAGACACTAAAATTTCTTACAGCTTGAAATAATATCTTCCATGGTGCGGACTTCCGGTGACCGATGGCTCGATGTGTACAAGTATTAGGTAGTTCAAGGGAGTAAGTAAGTAGAAGTACCTTAGATGGAGCGAAATTATAGTATAGACGAGATTGTAATAGACATTCGTCGAATTATGTATGCACAAGTTGGAAATTACACTATACGTGTAATGTAATAATAAAGTATCGAGCGATGGTAGGAGTGGGGGGAGGGGGAGGGAATATGTAAGTACAACGCACAGTACGTATTAAGAAATTTAAAATACATTGCTCGGCTTCCGTCCGAGATAAGTGGCATATGGGTTTACAAATCGACAATGGTCAGATTTTTTTCTCTCTCTTTGTTAGAAATCATCGAGCATATCGGTTTGGAAAAGGTGATCTATCAACGTTCATCGTGTAGTAATACTGGTCGTCGTCGTATACGCAGTTATAACAACAATAAAAAGAACACTGTTCGTTGCAGTATCTGAGCTGCGAGAGCCAGCGTTAATTACAATGTGTACAATATCCTGTTTCTGGGTTGTTCTCTGTTGGTTGTAGCGTACTCTCGTATATTTGGCGTCGTCGTCATTAATACGTACTACATACAACATCAACACGAGTAAAGCTATAGATATGGAGATACCACCCACCCGCGTCATCACGTATCCCATATTGATGGTTTTTAAACCTAAATCTAAACCCATAGAGAGATGAACTGAATGCTTCAATGTGTGGTTGTTGTATATAAATGTTTTTTTTTTTTTTTTTACTCGTGTATTTGCGCATATGGTACACGTATATGTAGGCATTACGTACAGTACAATCATGTTATGGCTGCTGAGGTGATTAACGCTAATGTTATATTGAAAATTTCTATACGTTTTGTCGATGGCGATGACGACGACAACGACGACGACGACGACGACGACCCTGGCAACTCGTTTTTAATTTTTAAACAATGTATTTGGTCGACAATCGCGTAATGAGTTGACAAAGTCTTCGCATCGAAATTGAGCCAACAATTAATTCGTCGAATTTTTAAGCCACTTTAACAAGTGTTTCCGTCGAGTTGGAAGGAACACGGGCACACCACAGTGTTAGGTATTTTCAAATTTTTATGAAAGGCGATAATTTTCATTTTATCGTGCCACGAAGCATAAATCTGTTGTACAGGCAGAGGCGAGTTCAACTATGATAGTCTCTTTTCCCTTTTCCCTTCAGGTATCGTTGTACAGGTGTCTAAAAATGTAACAAATGAGCAGTTACAAAATTTTGATCTGATTACCAATCCATGTAGCGGATCTCGTAGACAAAAAGTTTTTTTAGAAATTTTGTCATGTACACATTTTGTCTAGCTTTGTTTATGTAGGGGCAGCATTCGTTTGAATTTCACGAGCCCCTTCAAATATTCAAGATAGGCAAATTTTGTACAAAACGAAAGATGCAGCAAAAGTTGCCTATTACAAAGCCCAACATTCAAAACCACAATTCGAGTAAATTTTTTGTTCTTAAAATTTTACATGGGGGAGGATTAGTGGGTCGGTGAAAAATTTTGAAAACGAAAAATTTACTTCGCTCAAATCGTTATTTTAAATAGTAGGCTTTGTGTAGTAGGTAATTTTTAGAGCTTTTTCAAAATGAAAAGAAATTTCGACTTTTTGAACAATACACAGAAATACTGATAACTATGACCAAAATGGACAATTTTTGCCTGGAAATGATGTAGGGACAGGATTGAACAGATTTATATGTGCAAACTTGTTCTTTCATCAGATAATTACCGCAGGAAAAAAAAGTTTTCCTATAAATTTTGTCATGTGTACATTTTGCCTATTTACTGTATTGAAGGGACAGCATTCGTTTGAATTTTATGAGCCCTCTTCAAAAAATCAAAATAGGTAAATTTTTTGTGTTACAAAAAATGCTGCACAAGTTGCCTGGTACATGGTTCACTACCCAAAACCACAATTTGGACAAATTTTTTATTTTCAATCCCTTCATCAGTAAAATTTTGAGAATGAAAAATTTGTCCAAATTGTGATTCTACATTTTTCATTATGTACAAAATTTGTCTATCTTGATTTTTTAAAGGGGCTCATAAAATCCAAACAAATGCTGCCCCTATAATAATGAAGATCGGCAAAAATTGCGCATGACAAAATTTGTAGGAAAAATTTTTGTCTATAAGGTCCGCCGCCATTTGGATTCGTAATCAAAACAGAATTTCGAAGCTGCTCATTTGGTAAATTTTTAGAATCCTGTACAGCCTTACCTATGGGAAAAGAGGGGCAGGAGAACTGTTATATCCGAATTCAAGGTTGGAAAACCACTTACTAGACACTGCAGTGTATGAGAGGTTGGATTGCATGAAAATTTGTTTATTTTCTATAGGTTATAGATATTGGTGGGAAGGAGAGGGGTACATATGGTGAAATTCTCAAATTATTTTTTAGGGGGTGTCATGACTCGAAAATTAGTTTTCAACTCCGTATTGCCCTAAGGTGAAAAAACTTCTTTGTGGAGCATGTAAGAAGCACACATCCCCCTATCCCGAATACAAAATTTCAATTACTCGAGTTTATCTATGAATTTTGGAAAACTTTAAATAAAATTACTCGTTCGAGTGTTCGAATGAAAAAATCCCGCTCAGTGATCTAAGTAGAAACTCCGAAGGTTGGTTTTCAATGGAGAAGAATGTATATTGAATGTTAAAAATGAAAAATAACAGATTTAAAAAAAAAATTTCAAATCTTTTCTGGGGCTATTGAGTAAGGGGTGTACTACTACTCAATTAAAGATTTATAGTGGGGCACTCATAATAATTTTTTTGGAAGTTATTCTTAAAAAACTGAAAAAATTATAAATTTTTAATCGTGTTTTTTAAAAATTAATTTTGTCATATTTCACCAACCATTTCACCTCCCTCTTTAGATTTTTATACCACACATACTCGAAAGTGTACACGATTTTTTAGAACAGCAAATTTTAATCTTGGGTGATTTTTTCCTACGAATTTGCAAAGTGAACGGCAGGTTTGAGTGAAAATAAAATTTTTAAAATAGCATATCTCAGCTCCTTCAATTTTTTGGGTATGCTAATCATTATACACTCCAGTCTTATAAGTTGACTTATCATCGGTATGAGGATTACGAGGTTAATGCGGAACACTCGGCATATGAGAATACTTTTCCAAAATACCCTTTACAATTACAACCATCAGTACATCATCGTTCTTATTATGAGATACATTTCTGTTCGAGATTTTCAAACTGATTTCGAACTTCAAATTCTGTTCAGAGTTTCATCAGTTCGTTAAAAATTTTTTTTGAAACATTAGAACCGCTCACAATCTTAGTTATAAAGATGAAAATAGTAATTTTTATGATTTTTTTTTTGTCTATGAATGAAGAGACACTTACTAGCCTACTTGGGAGATATATTTTGTAGATGAGTAAAAATACAGATCCGCATTAAGTATCTCACGTAGATATCATTTTTAAATGCAGACAACCTTAACGATGCGATAAACAATCAGAATAAATGAAAGTAATTCCAGTAAGCGAGATCCCTTAATGGTGAAAATCATTTCAGGTATCCAATCATATATAAACGAAGTACTTAATTCCTGGAACTCTAAAATCATATCGCAGCTTATATGGCACGTGTGCTGTTAATGGAGATGCTTGAAAAATGCTTATCGCTTGTTTATACAAATTATTACTTCTCAGAGTTGACATTTTCGCTTTGGACCATTTCCTATCCTTTATAGCATACGCATATACTACGCCAGAGTGTACGGATTTTACAAGGTTAATATGTCTCGTATCACATTAAAAGGTAAATAGAAAGTGTCACGATTTAATCGCGTTTACGTTGAGCGAACCGAAAAAAAAGAGCATAAACTACGAATATTCTACGCAAGTTAGGTCTACAAGTATACTCGTCATATATCAACTCGTCTGTTTACGTATACTTTCCAAATTTTTCATTTGACGTATGTAGCCAAACTTTTAAACTAATTGTGCAGCAAATGGATTGAAACTAAATACCTCTCTATGGTAGCTGATTGCTTAAATGTTATGTATTTCTGCATGACTGAGCTATAAAATCATCCTATGTGAGACGTGTTTCACGAATTAAAAAGGAAAAACACCGCACTGCCGTCAACACCGCAAACGCTAATATTATGGGAATGATTCGACATCCAATGCAATTACACCTTTTATCATTGTAGAGCACGAATCTCACGACAACGTTCATGAGATTACTTTAATTTTTCTTTTCACCAACGTCAACGTCTGGTGCAAAGATTAAGCAGAGTAGAGGATACCATTAAGTGGTAAAAACTAATTTAATTTTTTATTATTGGTATTCTTTTTCCTGAAATATATTTAGTATTTGATATACTTACCTAAAGCAGAGCAGCATAAAGAAAGAATAAAGGGGTTGGAAAATTCATTAAAATGACATTAAGAGTGAGAAGATGAACTTGTTATTGCCTTAAATATAGTTTTATTTTTTCATTCATGCGATCATTAAGAAGAATTATATCCGAAATTTCATTAGTTTAGTTTAAAGGATGTTGTAAAATTACTCGTAGTAATGCGAAGAAACGTCGAACCTTCTTAGGATATGTCTTCTTAAAATGATTGACATAAAAATATTTTTTTTAGCAACTTCACTCAATTTCCTGATGGTATTGTAAAGTGCGCTGAAATAAAATAATAGCAGAACCCTAAGACTACGAACATGAAATTATTCATTGTGCGCATGCGTCTTTACAGGAATTTAAACCTTAAAGAAGGATCACTTGGTTCATTCTGACTAATGGGTTCTTCTAATATCCTGCTACAGACGTCATGGAGTTGAGGAATGGCATTAGCATAGATGTGCAATACGGACAGAGCCTGATTCCCTTCCCCTTTCTCCATAAGTATTGCTGTTGCAGTAGGATGTCCTTTATTTTGCCAATTTACCAAAATAGAAATTTCAAAACGCATACCCTCTAAATTTTTTCCTTCTACCCTCAAAACATCTTTAAGCCGTACTAAGACCAAATCGAGGCACGTTAATCCGCGCCGAGTTGGCCTCCAAGTCACATATATATTTACAAAATTCAAGTAGTGTAAGTCTTTCAATTTTAGAGTTTTTTGAAAAAATGAAGATTTCATCTTGTAGGGCACAACAAATTGAGCATAAAACACATGCATATATTTTTTTACTTAAGATAAAAAATTGTAAGTCATGAGAGATCAAACATTGATAAAAATATCCGTTAGGGTGAGCCAGGAAGAGAACTAATTCCTCGATTTCAACTATTTTTACTGGGGACACTTACTTTGAGTGGGGAATGCAATACACAAAATTTGAGCCCCTTACCTTAAAGTGGAGTAATACTCATGATGATAATTTTACCAAAAATCACCTTATTTAGAGGTCCCCTGAATTTTAATCTGATTATCAATCTAAGTGGCGGACCTTGTGGACAAAAATTTTTCCTACAAATTATGTCGTGTACACGTTTCGCCTATTTCTATTATTGAAAGGGCAGCTTCTGTTTGAATTTTATGAGCCTCCATTAAAATCAGGATAGCCTGATTTCGTGTGCAACAAAATATGCTGCAAAAGTTGCCTAGTACAAGGTTCACCTTTCAAAACCATAATTTGAACAAATTATGTAAAAAAAATGCAAAAAATTTATCAAAAATTGTTGAAAAACAAAGAAAATTTGGTAGACACTTGAGACAAACGGGTAAAAAGTAAAAAAAAATTATTCAAATCACCGAAAAGTAATTAAAAATAATAGGAAAATGTTGAAAACACGTGAAAATTAACCGTTAAAAATCAGTGAAATTTAGGTAAAAATTAGACAAAAATGGCTAGAAAGTGCTAACATATGAAGAAAATTGTTGAAAATCATCAAAAATTGAGTGAAAACTTGTTAGAGATGTATACAAATGCGAAAAATTGATCAAAATTCATGAAATAATGTTAGAAAATGAGTGAAAATTGACTAAAAATCGTTGAAAAACAATAAGAATAATGAAAATTTTGACAATCACTGGTAAAAAGTGCAGAAAATTGATCAAAAATCACGAAAAAAAAAGTTTAAAAATGAGTAAAAATTACACAAAAAAATGAAAAAAAAATATACATATATATATTGAAAATCATCAAAATTTGGGTAAAAATCTGGAAAAAATGGTTAAAAAATGCAGATAATGATAAAAAATTACAAAAAAACTGTTGAGACTTGGGTGAAAACTGATCAAAAATTTGAAAAAAAACGTTATAAACCATCAAAAATTGGGTAAAAATTGAGATCTTTAAACCTTTTTCTCATATTTTTGTGCAGATGTTCATCGAAATTTTGACGATTTTTGACGATTTTTTTTCATACTTTTGTTCAATTTTCAGCACTTTATTACCTGTTTTGGTCACATTATTACTCAATTTTTAATGATTTTCAACTATTTCCTTTACATTTTAGGTCAATTTTCACTTATTTTTTTACCATTTTTTCGTGAATTTTGATCTATTTTCAGCACTTTTTTACCCTTTTTTGCCTTATTTTTAATCAATTTTCAATGTTTTTGGAAATTTTTTTTTTTTTTTTTTTTTACGTTTAAGGCTCATTTTTACATGTTTTTCAACATTTTTCCACAAGTTTTCATCTATTTTCGGTGCTTTTAGCCATTTTGATGATTAGTTTTCTCATATTTTTGTTCAATTTTCACATTTTTTAGCATTATTTTATATGATTTTTGATCAATTTTTTACATTTTCCCCCATTTTGTCCATTTTTTGGGCAATTTTCGTTGATTTCCAACGTTTTTTTTCTTCGATTTTTTTTTGGCCAGATTTTATTTGTTTTTCAACATTTTATCCACTGTACGAAAGGATCAAATAAGAAATATTGGGATGGGGGCGACGAATAAGATCCGACTTAAATCAAGTTTGCCCGGGGCCCTCAAATTGCTGAGCACACCTCCGCGCGCCAACTTTAACCAGTAAACAAAATAAAAAGCACACTGGTCACTTATACTAAAAACTTACTGTAACTCGAGTCTGGAGTAGTTTAGCAAATAATGCAGAGCACAAATCCCCCTTCTTTATATCTTACTGCGAAATATTTTTATTTAAATTTCTACCTGTCAGAAATGCTGCAGAATGATGTACTCTAGTGCTTGCAGGTTGCCTAAATAGATACTAAGGCACAAAAAATTAATTTCATTTTCTCCGAAGAATGCTGAATTTTTATGCATTTTAATTTTATTTCTCCTTGAAAAATTAATCAATGGAGCTGCAATTTTAAAAACCGATAGAAAACAAAATTTTGAAAACTGATTTTGATTTTCAATATAATCATTTTCAGCCATCAAAGTAAACACCATTTTTTGTCCAATAAATAATGAGGTCATCTTCAGCTCCTTCATCCTTTTCTCTCCGGTCACAAAAATTCATAGTATCGCAACAGGCTAACTTTACCAAAAATCGAGTTGAAAAAAATTAAAAATACTATTCGAATTAACCAACAAACAAAAAAAAAACTAGTCGACCCTGGTACTGGCAGCTTGCATTTAACAATGTAACTATCACGTTTTAATACAGCGATGAAGCCGTTGAATCGAGATGATACAGACGCAATTACCAATAGAACGGATTTTTTTTTTTTTTAAATTGTCCTTTGCACGTGTTCAGGTTAGGAAGGACCTTCTTGTATACATGGTAAGTATAGATGGGCATATGTACCGAGTACCTAGCTAAGACTACTTTTACGGTGCATTATTATTTCTTTTAAAATTATCGACTGTTGTTTAGAATACATAGAAGGAGGATTTATAAAAATACGATGAGTTTAGCTTTGTGTACACCAGAGTGTCTCTCCGATTGACTTTAATGTAGCGTAAAAAAGAACTCGTACCGGGCGTGTGTCTTGTATACGTCTCTGATTGGTGACGATAGCTATACTACATTCGAATCGTATTAGTTATTATCGATTTAGAAAAAAAAAAAACAAAAATACTGTACGTCTACGTACTTGTACATTGTTGTTACATGTAAAAAGTCGTGGCTCGAGTCGCGTGAGTCGACACCTTCAACAAAAGATCTCCATGTCTTTGAACTCGAGTCGAATGTTGGCTATTTCTTTGAAAAAGACGATAAGTTTTAAAATTTTCATAAGTACCACGAGTACAACTACGGTCACGGCTTGTCGAATAAATGCGTCGTCCGGAACCTTTCTGGAAAAGAACTTCCCTTCGACCTGTGTTCAGCTATACGTTGTATAAATCTATATAATTTCACTGTATAGGTCTCTATAGCTAGAGAGGTACTCGCTTGTAATGGTAATTGGTAGAACTTGGGTGTTTTTTTTTTTTTTTTAAATCTGACCGTTTTAATTAGATCACTACCAACCTTAGCTAACGATGAACTTGCCAGCGTCGAGTTTATTATTCAACTTGGCTAAATGAAAAAATTAATCTCGGTGTTGTTGGATAATTAACTGAGCACCTAAACGAATTGCCATAACAATATCACCTCATCCGATGTTGTGATAGCTTCGTTATCCGGATGATAACGATCTAGTCCGAGAGGATCGCTGACTGCAGCTAGTTCAAATGGAATATTGTACACATTATGGTTGAAATAAACGTCCGTAAAGTGTACTTTGGTCAAATATAGGTACCAGCTGAATATAAATTAATAAGCATAGCTGGCGTTTTACATATTCGTATACGTTAAATCGCGCGATATGCTGCTTTAATTATGTCTAGAGTCGACGTAAGTGTAATAAGTGTGCTTTTATAGGTAGGCTTTAGGTACATCATACTGTATGAAAAAGTATCGGGTGAATAACCACGGTTAATGGTTGTTATGTTAGTAATGGGCAGTATTTTGCGCGTTGTTAACGGATTTATGAAATTTATTCATCGTACATAGTTTACGATTCGATTTTATGAATACATTTTTTTTTTTTTCATCAGCAAAATAACGAGGAATTTATGCTGAAGGTACGTAACTTGTATTTTAAACGTGTATGGATGGTTTTGGGGAAAATTCGCTAAAATTTAAATTTAAAAAAATGTATCTTTCATGACCAAAAAGTCGAAATCTCCAAAATGTGCATTCACGATCGCTACTCAATCGATATACCAAATTTCAGCCACCTAGCTCAATTTGGAGGGGAATTGTGCGAAGAATTTACTTCTTTTGAGGTTAAAAGGAGGGGAAGGGAAATCGCCATATCCTCCTTTCCAATTTACGTGGGAGGTTGATTTTTGAATTTGTTACGCAATTTTTGATTCTTTATGGATTGATTTTGAAAATGAATAATTTTTATGATTTTTTTCCCATTAGCACCTCCCACCCTGCTATTGGACTTGGCTGAATTTCACCTAAAGGTCATCGAATGATTTTAATCTTCGAGGAAAAATTTAGAAAGAATGTGCCTAGATGCTGGCCGAGTTCAAAAAATGATCCTAATGGTCTTATAGGATTCCAAAATGAATTTTGTTGATGTTTCCCTCCTTCTGCCAATCCACCGTACTGTAGGTCGAACTGATTTCATGTGACAATATGGTATAGAAAATTGCACACTAAAAAGATCCAGAAAAAATTTTAAAAAAAGCAATAAAGTACAATTTTTTTCACCTTAGTTAATTTTTTCAAGTCTAATGTGAATTTAAATTTATATTAATTTTTCCAAATTTTCCACATGCGAACTGATAAGAGAATGGAGAAACGATACGAAGAAGAGGTTGAATATTAATTAACTAGAAGATCAAATTTGCATAAAATAATGTAGGTCGTTCAACTGTACGAAAATATATTACTTGGGATATGATCAATGGGCAGGTTTACGAAAGAAAGAGGCAGAAGAGTATTTTTGAAATGCTTCTTTTACTGTTCGAGACGTAAGTTACCGCCACGTACAAAATATGCTGGTAGAAAAATGATACCGATTTTCACTCATGCAGAAATTTTATTTTAACGTATTTTTTTTCAAGGTCTTTCGTGTATTTTTTTTTCTCTACACAGGGAAAGAGAAGGAGAAAAATAATAGGGAAACTAGATATTCTAACTGCTATCTAAAATCTTCTCGTTTACCTCGAAGCAGAAAATTCCAACGTTGAAATGTTGGACTAATAATCTGCTCATGTTTATTAAACCTTATGAGTCGTCGAGATTTTACGCGGCTTCGAAATAGCAACGTTTTTTTTTTTTTTTTTTTTTTACTTAAAATAGACCATGTTTCATAAGTGGATTCAAGGGAGGCATACGAGGGCTAAGCCCCCCCCTCCAACGAAAGATTTTTTTCTATGAATGTTAAGTTTCGTACAAATGACTAGAAATCTTTTGAAATCTGTTTAAATTTTGAAAAAAAAAAAAGTGTTTGAAATATCTTGAGAATTGATGAGAATATTGAAATTTTAGTAAAAATTTAGAAATAATTCTGTAATGAATAAACCTTGTTTTTTAATCTCATTTTATTCTGGTAAAATCTACAAAATTTTTGCTGAAATTTCGACATTGTACCTTTTTCTCATTCAACATATTTTCGTTTTTAAATTTAGTCCTCGCTTTTTCAGGGTACAGATTGAGATGGGAGGGGGAAGGCTTAAGCCCTCCGAAATACACATTTTTGGATCTTTTACTCTCAGTATTTGGCAATTTCTTTTAGAAAATAAAGCGCTGAGCTTACATCCCCCCCCAATTATTATCTATCTCTGCTTATAGCTCAGGGATTGATACAGGTCATCTATTTCAACTGGAAACTGAAATTAATTCTCCCCCCCCTCCTTCACATCAATAAGAAAAACAATCATATATTTCTTACTAAAAAAAATGAGGTGGTGCTTTTTTCAAATTTCCCAGTCCTCTTAACTGGTATTACCTTTCTCCCTCGTCACATATTTAGAAAAATGGACCCTACTTAGTCTACACATCAAATTTCAGCTTCCTATCTCAATTTGATGGGGTTATAGGGGAGGAACATCCCTTCCTCTTGAAAAGGGAAAACCTGTCAGATTCCCTTTTTAAATAATCTAGGAGGCTGATTTTTAGATATGTTATGCAACTTTGGATTTTCTTTCGATTAGCTCGAAAAGGAACAATTCTTGAAATTTTAGCTCCGCAGCACCCCGTTCCCCCAAAATAGGTCAAAATTCAGTTTTGACCGAAGATCTAATCCGCCGTCAAACGTAGCCGATTGACCAAAAACTTACATGGCTAAAAATCGTCTTAATAGTCTTCTAGGACCCTAAAACGGATTTTGTTCATATCCCCCCCTCCATCGTTGGTCGTTAGACTGTTACAGCCTGGTTTTCATTGACAATATGACATAGAAAATCAGCTTTAAAAAAATTGAATTTTCAGACTCGTTGTTTTATTGATAATTACGGAGCCTTACTTGTTCTTCCTCCCCCCTCAACGAGTAGCTCTCTGAATACCTATTACTTTTTCCTTCATTCTTCATTACCTTACCACTTTCTAATGCAGTTTTCAAGAATTCCTTAAAAGAGTGATGTCGCCAAAGTTTAGCCCCCCAAAGGCACATCAAGGACCCCTACTAAATGTACATACCAAATTACAACTTCCCAGCTCAATTTGAAGAAAAGTTACGCAGAGTACATTTGTGGGCTGTAAGAGGGCGCAGTGTGTCCGAAAAGTCGAAACCCCAAAAGCCACATCTATGGACCTTACTCAGTCTATATTCCAAATTTTAACTTCCCATCTCAATTTGGAGGGTGATAGGGGGGAAAAGCAGCCTTTTTCAAGGTTGAAAAGGGAAAAAACCCTCACATCTCCCCTCCTAATTAACCTAGGAGGCTGATTTTTGGATATATTATACAACTTTGGATTGTCTTTTGATTAGCTCAAAAAAGAGCAAATTCTTGAAATTTTGGCCCCTCAGCACCCCCTGCCCCTAAATTTTTGCGAACTGAATTTTGACTCAGAGGTGATCCGTACTTCAGAATATCAAAAGGCACGCTAATCTCGATTTTGGTCCGTATAGGGCTGAGCAAATACTGTTTTAGTTTCAAAATCGGTCTTGAAAAAAAAAACTATTTTTATGAATATTATGAAAAAAATCAATCCAACCGAGAGTAATTAATTAGCTCACTCCTGAGCAGCTATGTCAAAATTTTAAAAAAATGAGGGGTTTTCTGAACCGTAAAAAAAAAGTTTCAAAATTTTCAAACTAAACCGAGGTTTTTCAAGGAGTTTGATTCTGAATGTTGTGGCATAAAAACACAACACGAATAAAAATAATTTTAAATTTCATCATCTTTCGAAGCAAATCTTGACTACTCAGCACTCTCGCTGTGCCACTGTTACTCTTTCTCCTTTTCGCTCATTGCTCATTCTCACTAATTGAATCGTTTAATAATCGTTTCTGGTTAGTACGTTTATCACTTGTGAAGTGTTAACTTTCTTGAATTTTCAAAGTCCAGTTTAATTGGATGGTAAGATAGCGAAACAATTCGTTGATAATTATTGACTAAGAAGTACCTATAAGCACAGTATTAATATTGAAACGTACGGTGATTTTTTTTTTTTTTTTTCAACGTGACGATAGCAAAATACCTCCGAGTGTGACGTAATTTGTCTTGTACGTATACTTAGTGTTAATGATACCGCTTGCAGTTATCGAATTATCCGTATTGAAATATTATTACTGATTAGTAAAATACATTGTAGGTAGTCGGTGAAGCAGGGTACACATTTATACATAGCTCAGACGAATCGGCGCGTAAAATATATCGAAAATAAGACGAATGAAAAATTTTGAGTAAAATAAACGAACCGTCACATCACGTCGGTCGGGTCGTCGGCGATTTATGGAGGGAGGGGGGTGGTAATGATCTCGCGTCCTATGCACGTAGACTTAGGTAATATAGGTCCACCATCTGGATTAATGCCTCGATGGGGCCGATGCGATCCAGTACCCGAGTCTTACGTTTGAGTCGAGGATCCAGCTATCCATAGGGCGTATTTCCGTTTTCCTGGAGGAAGGCCTGGCCTTTCGGTAGATATATGTGGAAATAATATTTCTTGCTCGGGTGTTCGGTGTGTTCGGTGTTCGGTAAACAGATGTCTTATGTGTGATCTTTTTGGAACAGGGGAAAGTTACGGTTTATTTTTATCATCGTGCTCCGCATATCATTATGAAATATCCCTTCGCCAATGCTACTAGTCGATAATTGTAATAAATGTATCAGCTGGTTTTTATATATCCAATACCATCTGCCTTATAGTTGGCGCGCTCTCTCAGCTTTATAACCTGAATATTCTCTAGGTATACACTACACATAATAACCTATCGACGACTTCGTCATAGTCGTCGTTTTTTCTATGTCTCTTCGTGTCGTGTGTGGTGTGTATGTGGTGTGTTTCCGAGCTATGTAGGTACTTATAGTACCTTCTCTAGTCTGTGCCTATTATCGTACTTGTAATTCGTATCGTGTATTTTTATATACGTGTATGTGTGCATTGATATTGCTTCGTTATGTATAAATTCGCCTCCGATATGTTTACCAAAGATAAAAACATACATAATCCGTTACTCAAAGAGAATAAGGTATATATCTATGACGAGTTAATACACCGATAATGCTGATTAAGCCATAGAAAAATAATAATAATAATAATAATAATGTACTTCTATTTATATATACTGAGGATTGATGTATTACTACTATTATTATTATTATTATTATTATTATTATTATTATTATTATTATTATGTCTTAGAAAACGTTCATTTTTACGTAAAAATGATAAAGATTTTTCTGGCGTTTAAATTATAATCTATCTATTTTAGGGTGGATCAAAAAAAAAACGATTATTTTCTTTTCACTTGGTACCCTAAAAAACTGGTTGGTAGACACTTCAAAAAAATTCTCTCCACGTATGAGCTCTTAAT
>FIZR01005989.1:0-10895 GCA_900060175.1 Ferrisia virgata
TTTTTTTTTTTTTTTTTTTTTTTTTTTTTTTTTTTTTTTTTTTTTTTTTTTACAAGAAATATTCATTAAGATAATCAAAAAAAGTTCGTAGTACCCACTGACGGCGGTGGCGTGGCATACTACAACACAGCTCGTCCATTTTATTACTCTTTTTTCGAACAACATACGAGTGTAAAATAGTCGTTTCGAGATTTGCTAACCATATGCAGCAAGAAAAATGACGAATTTCATTCGAAGCATGTTTTCTTGTAACTTTAATTTGATCTTCAAATTTTTGTATCAATGTATCGATATCAATTAATCGAAATATCGTACAACTAAATCACGAGTTGGCAAACAAATATACTCGTTATATTCACTGTACGTGCCTCCACCCTCCCTATACCTTTCACACTATACATTTACAATATGTATCTACGTTCATAAAGTACGTACAAATTTTGAATATTACGCCGAAACGATCATACTTATGTGAATGAATAGATTCGGGTGATTATGAAAAAACAACGTCGAAACGGATGCCCATAAACCACGAGAAATATAAATGTTAAGTAGCCTAGTCGCTGCTAAAATCCAAAATTGGCAAGTCAAAAAAGCAACCGCTAGTTTAATTTAGCTTTTCTGCTGAAAGTTATTTTTCAAAGGAAGAAGAGTTGCAAAATTTCTCCACGTGACGTGTGACAAACGAATGCTGACATTAATACATACATAAATACTCGAGCAAAGCGAGGATGAAATTTTTGAAAAAATTACTTTTACAAGCGTCGAAAATAGCATTATAAAATGAAAGTTAAAAGTTTACGTTGTTTTTGGTTTTAATTCTGCGGTAAATTTAGTTCTCGTACATAAATATGAGAAGGTTCCGGCGAGCTCGAAGAGAGCCAGAATTTTTTTAAGAAAGGTCCAGCCTCCCCAGCCTTCCCTTAGCTAGGTCTGTGCTTTTTCTTACATTTTGAATAAAAATTTTCATGCCAGAATTTATACGTACCAATCAGTATATA
Organism: Ferrisia virgata; assembly: GCA_900060175.1. NCBI lineage: Eukaryota > Metazoa > Arthropoda > Insecta > Hemiptera > Pseudococcidae > Ferrisia > Ferrisia virgata. The sequence goes on from FIZR01005989.1 coordinate 1,002, forward strand.
AATCTAGAAGGAAAAATTGAGCTAGTTGGTCCGTTCTATGGGATTTGGAGATCCTAAATTTTTTTTCTGTTTTAATGAACTTTTCAAAATATCAGCAATGTGAAAAGGGCAAATCGAACATTAGCATTGTCGAATTACCGCATCCGTTCACTCATAATGTAAAAAGTTATTTGACGACTGATTCTTAATCTAGAATGTATTTAGAGAAAAATATGGTCGGCGCCATTTTTTCTAGCCCTTCTCCCTCCAAGGATCTATCCACCTATCTTAGAAATAAACGTATCTCCCTTTTTTTTATTGGTTGTACATAAAACATTTTCAAGCGGTAGTTTTTTCTTAACGGATTCTCTATATCTTTGGTCATTAGAAAAATTACATTTGGAGCATCTTTCGCGCCCCAAATCTCAAAAACGTATAAGTCGAAATGCTCTCAAAATCAAGTAGTTCTCGTTTATTACAAACATTATCAAATACAGCAGAAAACTAGTACACAATCATAAAAAGTATTGGAAATAGAATTTCGCATGTAACCCGTTGACCAGAATACCCGCACTCTCTTCACCCCCTCCCCCCCAACAGCCTCGCCTCATCATACTAACGCCTGTCTGCAGATAAAAAAATTTCGTCGAAAAATACTCAAAAAAACTACCTCGAGATTGGCATTCAGCTGGTTAAATTACTACCATTGCAATTACAAAATTTTCATCGAATTTATTTCATTAAAATTTAATTTTTTTGCTCAATCCTTTCAAGTGCCGAAAGGTTATGACATGGAAAAAAATCAAACAAATCATCGAAAATTTAAAATTCGTGCCAAATTATCATATAAAGCGGGTATTTATGAGCCCTTCCCTGGTATCTGTTGTCTCGGTTTTTAATGGTTTTGAAAATTCACTAAGCAAATGAACATCTACGTATTTCCAAAGGCCTTCCACTATGTTTCGTGATGAAATTTTTTTAATCTTCGAACATGATCGAATTGTTTATTTTAAACATTGGTACGAGTAGGAGAGGAGAGGTTGCCGGCGGGGGAGGGGTTTTAGTGGTGAAGGGTGTGGGTATTAGGGTTGACGTGTGACGTGTAAAATTTTATTTCAAATACTTTTGGCAATTATGCGCAAATTTTCTGTTACATTTGTTTGGTATTTTTTGTAATACACGAGAATTACTTGATTTTGAGCATTTCGACAAATACATTTTCAAGATTTGGGGCGCAAAGGTTGCTCCAAACGTAATTTTTGTAATGACCCAAATTGTAGAAGATTTTTTAAGGAAAAACTTTTACTTGAAAACTTTTTTTGCACAGCCAATAGAAGGCGAGATAGGTGAATTTCTAATGACGGTGGATGGATTCTCAAGGGCGCGGCGAGGGGGCGGGCTGAAAAATTAGCGCCAAGCATATTTTTCATTGAATACACTCTACATTAAGAGAGTGAATGGTAAAATTTGTCTTCACATTTGGTGCGAGTGGAAGCATACAACGCTTTGAAACTGCTGAATTTTGAATTTTGTTAAAATTTCGTTGTATTTTTAAGAGTTGTTGGCTCGTAACTCGATAAGAAATGCACGTACAAACTTCGCGAACGGCTCATTGAAACGAGAATAAAATTTCTACAATTTCATTCGTTTACACTATTCGCCCAAGATTCGTACCTTTTTCGCGATTTTAATTTGAAATTCTGAAAGTTGATTTTTTTTTTACATTGAAATTCCAAGAAATCTATTAGCGCCAACGCTTCTGCTGAGCTTTTAGCTCGATTTTGTACGTCAATTCAAATAAAAACCCAGACTACTACGGGTTATCAAAACCGACCGAGTATGAAGAGGATAAGTTAATCAAGCGAACTCTGTTTCGCATTCCCAAACGACAATGAAAATCATCTTTGAGAGCATGATTATATAAGTGGGAATGATTGTGGGTCGAGGTTCAGCTACGTCCGAATTTGGAGGAAGCAGTGCTGAGGGGCAAAAATTGTAAAAATTAATCGTTTTCGAATCAATCTGCATAGAATCGAAATTCGCGTAATTTATTAAATAATAAGCCCCCTTCCTATGTTACGTGGATCAGAAGGTAAGTTAGGGGCTCTTTTTTCCATTTTTTTTTTTACCCTGAAAAAAATAGGCACTTCGTGGTTCGTATAACTGCTATCCATATCGAATTACCGAATTGATATTTGGCATGTAAATTTGGTAGGTGTCCTAGACGTGTTTTCTAGACAGTTAAAGTACAAATAAGTAGTACTCGTTAAGGTTAAATTTGGTTTTCGCCTTTTTATCCAACCTTCACTCCTGCCACTCAGTTGGAAAGTCAAAATATTAATCCGCTATGGTATATTAATTTTGCCTTTTTCTCGACCCCCTCGAACGAAATGACGAAGGCGCGTACAGTTCAAGGATTCATTTTCTTATAGCTGAGTTTATAATTGAGCTGCAGACTTTCTTATTATTTGGTTTATCGGTACTTGTATCCCGTCGAAGATTAGGCATTTTCAAGCGAACACCGATCAGTTAGGGGTGGATAGGCATCGATTTATAGGGTGGTGTCCATTTTTGGTTGATCGAAAAACCAAACAACAATCGATTCATTTCAAAATGGCACGAATCGCTGCCGTCGATAATTTGCGAAGTAGATTAGTTATTAGATACATAAATTCAACATCAAAAGACTGCTGTGCGGTCGTAAACTAGGAACGGTTTTTTCCTCGGCTCTATCATCGAAAAATTGTAAATTTGAAAAACTTATTCACGGCGACCTTACGGTTTACATTGAAATTTCTTCAAATTTAACGCAATCGCAAGCGAAATATAAGTCAAAAAATAAAAAATAAACAAAAAACCAAAAAGGGAGAAACGTTCGAATGAAAAATAATGCACGGGAAGGGAGGAAAACTATGGGAAAAACACGACGCGTCGTACCCACTGCCTAGTCCGGTCACAGCCGCCGAAGATAACACGCTGGCGAAGGCACACCAGCGGCATGCCGGGCGCGATAAAGCGGGCTTCGTGCACAGATATGCGTTAGAAAAAAGAAAAAGGTATCATTACCCGTCGGGTGCCAAGTGTAATAAAGATGAAAGGCGGAGAAGGCCAGCAGACCGCCTATTTCTCCCACCTCGCGATAAATGGGCCGAGCTACAAAGTAAGCCGCACGAAAATTACCGGCGAAAAAGGGGCGATTCGTTAGTTGTTTACTTAGTTTATACCACACGCGCACTTCGGAGGCTGCTTGGCAATTCATCTCGTAACACTTTAGTACATGTTTGGCATTTTTTAGTTATCGTGTCGCGTTTTTCTGTCGTTTTTTGTTTTTTCCCCCTTTAAATTAGTATTTTTAATTTTTTTTTTCCTCCAAATGATTTTACGACAGTATCGTATCATCGAATTACTCGCATCGATGAAAGTGACGACGACGACGTAATATTCTGTTCGTGAAATATACGTACACACTTGCAGTACATGTGCTGGGTACCTATAGCTACCTACCTACCTACCTATCTACCTACCTACACCTACCAACCTACCTATCTACCTGCCTACCTACACTCGTACTATTTGTGCGAAAAAAAATCATTTGTTTAGTTTTGTTTTTGTTGTTGTTCGTGCAGCGATCGGCTTCGATCGATAGTGGCTGGAAGTTGATGCGGTGAATTTGCGAGATCGCTAATGCTGGTTGGAGCGCGGATGCGGCTTGCGGGCAGAAAATCTCGCCGTACACAGCCAGATACACGGCGATAGTGATACAGAGAGGGGGAGGAGGCGACGACCGTATCGGACGGCAGGCTGTGGTGAGCGATTGGCCGGAAGGACAGTGGACACGTCAATCGTACTCATGCGTATAGACGCCGGCGATTCGGGCCGGTCGTCGGAAAACATGTTGGTGCCAGCGGACATGGTGGCCGTGCAAAGCAAGATGCTGTACCAGCTGAACAAGTACTTCGGCGAACGCGTGCAAACGCGCAAGCTGGCCGTGAGCAAGTCGATTCGCGAAGTGTGCAAAATCGTGCAGGACGTGCTACGCGAGGTGGAGGCGCAAGAGCCGCGCTTCATTTCGACGCTGGTCGAATGCAACGGACGCTACGAGGGCCTGGACGTGGTCACGCCGAACGAGTTCGAAATCGTGCTCTACCTGAACCAGATGGGCGTGCTGAATTTCGTGGACGACGGCAGCATTCCGGGCTGCGCGGTGCTCAAGCTGAGCGACGGCCGAAAGCGCAGCATGTCGCTGTGGGTCGAGTTCATCACCGCGTCCGGCTACCTTTCGGCGCGCAAGATCCGCTCGCGTTTCCAAACGCTGGTGGCGCAGGCGTGCGACAAGTGCGCGTACCGCGACAGCGTCAAAATGATACCGGACACGACCGAGGTCAAGCTGCGCATACGCGAACGCTACGTCGTCCAGATTACGCCGTCGTTCAAGTGCGCCGGCATATGGCCCAGGTCGGCGGCGCACTGGCCCATCGGCCAGATACCGTGGCCGCATCCCAATCTGGTCGCCGAAGTCAAAACCGAAGGCTTCGATCTGCTCTCCAAGGAGAGCGTCGCCATGCAGGGTAAACAGTCGGCCATGGAGGGCGACGCCTGGGTCATGTCGTTCACCGAGGTCGAGAGCCGGCTGCTGTTCGGCGGTTGCCGGCGCAAATGCCTCAGCATACTGAAAACGTTACGCGATCGCCATCTCGAGCTGCCCGGCAATCCGGTCACCAACTACCACGTCAAAACTCTGGTGCTGTACGAGTGCGAGAAACATCCGCAGGACACCGAATGGGACGATTCCTGCCTGGGCGACCGAATCAACGGTATCTTGCTGCAGCTCATCTCCTGTCTGCAGTGTCGCCGGTGTCCGCACTACTTTCTACCGCATCTAGATCTGTTCAAAGGTAAAACGCCTAGCTCTTTAGAAAACGCCGCTAGGCAAGTGTGGAGACTAACCAGAGAACTACTAACCAATTCCAGAGCGTTCGAAAAGTTATAAAAAATAATAGGTACGCTATTTTTTCGACGCCATACTGTTTCCTGCGTCGCGAATTTTTTGCTCTTCGAACTGTCCTCCATTTACCATCGATCATCGTCTTATGTTTAGGTAACCGGTGTATCGCGAATACTTTGTAAAATGAGGGCCTTCCAATGTGAGGCGCTTGGAAGCTAGCAAACGTAGTACTCGCAGTTGGTATTTAGAGGGGCCGAACACGTACGACCAACCTTTGCGAATACGTACACTGGACAGATATTGCGAAAAAATTATCCGAATCTAATTGGCAAACAGGCAAACAGGCAAACAGGCAAACAGAAAGCAAAGAGCCTTCGAACACTCAAAATACACGAGTAGGTCTCTAGGTACGTGCATGATTTAGCTTCCGCGAGAAGTGTGTATTTTCAGCTTTCGAAAGAAATTTCAATTCTTTTTTGGCACGCCTAACTTTTTTCGCGACGTTTTCAAGATCTCAACTTCGCGCGTAACGAATCGAAATCATTTTACTTCCAAGTTTTCAGTTTTCGGAATTTTTTTACAGTTTGTTTTTTAAATAAAATTCCGAAGCTTGATATGTATATTTTTTTGTCCACTTTCAAATCGAAATCCTAGCTTCATTGCGAACAAATCAAATTTTACCAAAACACCTTTTAAATAATGTTCTGTAAACTGCAAAAACCCTTATGTCTCTAATAAATTTTAATTATTTCTAAATTTTAATTTAAATACGAACAAGCGCTAGCAAAAAGAACTAACAAAAACTTTCCATTAGATAAGACAAAGACCAGCTAAATGGACAAAATATATTTTTTTTCCAACTCCGAAAAGAAAATTTTTTTCCTAAAATTCACACTGCGGTAAGAAATCGAAGAAAAAAGTAGGCCACAAAAAAAAATATTCGTACGAAAAAAGTTTTATGTACATCGAACGAAAGAGCTCCATTTTACAAGGTATCTACGTTATGGTGTAAGGGCAAAAGGCGTGTGTTTCTTTTATATTTTTTTTTTCACCGTTTTTATTTTATTATTTGTTGTTTTTTTATATTTATATGTTTAATTTTTTTTGTCGTCGATGTATTTTTACTTATTTTACGAAAAAACTTTCAAGTCGATCGAAAATAAAAAAAAAAACGTGTTGTAAATCAGATAGCTGCGTAGCTTATTTTAACGTGTGTAAACCGTACAATTTGCGAAATTGGTGGTTAATTATTCGATTTATTTTAACATATTACCTGCTTATACATGTTATGTACCTACTTAATTGTTTTACTTCGAATATATCTACTGCTACTGCAGGACAGCGCGAATAATTTTTAGTTCTTGGTAAAAATATCGTGTAAATTTGTACGTAAGATTAATCACGGTAATTGTAGAAGTACTCTCGGTATTTTCACCTCTTTTGTTTCAGTTTTAGTTTACGCCAAGATATACGAGATCTAGGCAAATTTCCCACTTGAAAACTAGAGTTGTTTATTTATAATAGACGAGAATTTAAATTTACCGTGAATACAGACTGAAAATTTAACAAAATTAACGAAAACTGCCTACGAACATTTCTTCTTCGTTTTTTTTAACCCTTAAAATTTTTTAAACCAATTTCTCGTTCTCCGAGTAACTTTTGTTCGAAACTGCGTACGATTATAAATCATTTTAAACGTATCGTTCGCAATTACCCTGATTGAGCTTATTATTTAATAAATTTGTACTTCAAAAAACCGTATCGAGATTACTAAAGATATTTTTTCACGCTTATTTGTACAAAGCTACCTGTACGAAATGTAATACAAATTGTTTGTTTTTCTTAACATGGGTAATGATTTTGTTTTTCTCTTCTTTTCTTTTCTTTCTTTTTTTTATTTATTTGTTACACGTATTTCTTTTTTTGTATTACTGTATTTTTACATAAACCAGAGGTAATGTCGCGAAATAAACGCTTTTCAATTCCTCTTCACGAGTCGTTGCGTAAAATTTTTTTCAACACTCTGTAGCCTGAAATTTTGGTGTTTTTGGTGTAATTTTACTCGAGTAGGTAGATAGGTAGTTAGGTAGGTAGGTAGGTAGGTAGGTAGACGAAAATGATATCTTTGGACACGGAAAGATTAGAGTTATACGCGGTATTTCACGTTAAAACGTTGCTTAATTGCGATCAGCTTGTACTCCGGGGCGATAAAATTTTTTATACACGTATTGGAAATTCGATTACGTCGTAAAACAGATAAACTAATTCGATGGTGGCAGCACGTCTACGTGGTTCATTTCATTGTATCGATGCTCGATAATTATCATATGTCGTACGGGTTTCACTGCTCCGCAGGTACTTTGTTTTATATTCGATTTTTTTGGCCCGACAATAATCCTATCTTTACACCGGATTAATTATTTTTTCACGCAGGTATATAGGTAGAATACCTACAGACAGCTAAATGCATAAAATTCACCGAGCTGCGCACCTTTTTATTCGGTCGTGTAACGACTTTCGCTTTTTCCATACGCAGTTATTCGTGTATTTTTCGAATTCGTTTTACAGCCTAGATTTATACCGAGATAAGAATAGATAAACGAGCAAAATTCTTCGAATATTCCCAGTTTCTCGGTTCTGCTTCGTTTTTGTTTTTTTTTTTGTTGGGTGTTTGTTTTTTTTAACCGGATTTTTTTTTTCAAACATAAATACAAAGAAGTTGAAATTACACGCTTTGCAATTCTACCAGTCGAATATTTTTCGATAAAAATCAGACAAATTCGACTTCGACTTCTACACAGATAAATACGCGTCATTTCAAAATTTACATCATACTCTGTGAAGCGAGTAGGTAAGCTTTATACCGATTCTTTCAGAAATTTGCTATTCGATAAAGGTAGTGACGGTTCCACGGAGAAGGGGGGGGAGGTTCAAATTAAGCAGTTTTTATTTCGACTAAGTTTAACTCTTAGCCTAATTTTCGCCATCGCTTCGCTCACGATCACTGGCGCAACCATTGTTAAAAACCTACCACACTTTTTAAATGAACATTAAAGACTTCAAAATTTTGAAATCCAAACACTCAGAAATGCACTTTGTACGGCTTAAAAATATCGTTTTTTTCAAAATTTCGCTCTCGCTTCACTCAGCACTTCAAGTTTATCGGGATATGTACTTTCGAGTTTTGAAAAAAAAAAAACCTTAAAAAATTCTCCAACCCCGTCTCTCTTCCCCCACCCTAGCCGAAGAGTGCTATACTTTTGTTTCATGCTGATATACAACTGAACATTTTTAGACATTAAGAGAAGGCTAGCAAGAACCGGTACACGTACATGACTTACACGAAAGTATTGCCTCCACCTCAGGAGAAGTGCTTTCAGGCTTCAGCCCCCCCCCTCTCACCCAAAAAAACGAGCTTAAAGCGTATCCTATTCTGGAATAGATCAATTTCATCGTTTAATAAAATTTGCAGGCATCGTGGCGAAATTCTCAAAGCAAAAAATAACTTTAGTAACCAATTTCGATCAAAAAAGTAACCGTAAATTCAATTTTTTGGAGCAAAGAAAGAAACTACCTACAATTATTTGAAAGGTCACCGAACTCTCCCCTTACCCCACCCTCTGTTAACGCTTTCGATTAGAGGGAGGAACACTGAAACGACGTTAAGAAGGCAGACCAGGCCCGAGCGAAGTGAGTACGACGAAAATTTCGCAAAATATCAAGAATAAGAGGGATCCAAGAATGACATTTTTCGAGAGAACGCGGTGAACAATTTTTTTGAGAAAAATTTTTAAAAAATAGCAATTTTAATTTGAAAACCGCTATTTTTAACTTGAGAAAGTGCGAAAAAAAGTCATTTTTAAGAGGTAAAAAGTAACCAAAGTAATTTGTAAACAAAAAGTAACCAGGACCGAAAAAAAAAAACTAAAATTACTTAGAAGTAACTTCGCTTTGATGCCTGAATTTGGTATTTAAGGTTGTAAAGATGCGTTAAAACGCAGTTTTTTGAGCATCTATCTACTCTCGATATTTTACTTAATTTTTGAAAATTTTCCAAAAAATTCTGTAGCATATCGTTTCTGCTTCGTAAATATTTTTTACAATTCTAGCCCACCTCAAAAAAATTCTAATTGCGCCTATACACGGAGAGGTGGCAAAAAATAAGGTAAAATCGTCTCCGAATAAAGGAGATACTCGATGGTTGAGCTATTGCTTAATCGAACCTCGAGGCACAAAAATTTTAATTAATTTTCTTTCGAAAATAAAGAGTAATGGTGCAATTTTGATAAATTATATCTATTCGTTTATATTAGTGACGAAGACGAATAGTAATAAGTTAGAAAACAATTTTCAGATTTGTATCGTTTTTCGATAACATTTTATTGCAACTTTTGTAAAATGGCCAAATTTCTTCGTTTACACTGAAAAAAAAAAAAAACAATTTCTACTGGTGAAGAAATTGACGGATCAAACTGAAATTTTGAACAATGATTTTGAAACGAAATTTTAAAGACTATAACGTATTTTTTTTTTCAAAATTTTTATTTCCTACACTTTATTTGACGATAAACTGAAGACGATCTTACCACCTATCGAGCGAAAATAACAGTCTTCACTTGGGCAGTGAAAAACAGATAAATGTCGGGAATCAACGACTCGTCATAAACAAAAGTGACCTATTGTGAAGTTAGAAATTTCGAAGTAAATAAAAATGGAATTCCTGCGCCATTTACACTACTCTTAAATCTTCTCGCTGGTTGTCTTTCGCTTTGAATAGTAGATATAAAATTTTCATTTTTTTAAAAGTTCGGTTTTGCAAAATTTTAAAACTGTGCCTTTGTTTATGAAGATGATCAAATTGTCTGCCCTTTCCCCTCCCCTACTTCACCATTCTCTCAGCCGAACTACATGCAATCAAAATAGGGATCACATATATCCACAACTTTACCATAAACAACTCAGTAATTTTC
>FIZR01005992.1:0-17942 GCA_900060175.1 Ferrisia virgata
TTTTTTTTTACAAATTTTTCAATAAACAAGTCACTTTTTTGTGATTTTTTGGTCACTTTTTCCTCACAATTTGGTGACTAAAGTCACTTTTTTTAAGCCAAATTTCACTATGATGCCTGCAGTTGGTCTGTATTGAGTACTTCTTTTCACACGGTAATGATAATGAAGTAAACTGTTAGAATCTGTGCTTTGTTGTTGAAACCAAAAAATCAATAATAAATAAATAAATAGTACTGGTAATATTGTATGATTTCTTTGGCCAAGGAATTGTATCATATAAATTGGTACCTAATTACCTATCTGGTCTGACGTCAATGTTTAATACTCTGGCCAAGTATTAAGTATTGTCGTTGAGTTTAGATAGGAAGATGAAAAAAATGAAGATACCCTCATTTAGTATAAAAAAATCTATTGATTAGCTGTAATCAAAGAGGAAAATTTTTCAGCGAGATTTTCATGGAAGATTACAATCATGGAAATTGAAAAACAACATCACTTCGCGAGCTTTCTAATCAATGATAGGAGTAGGAGTAGTAATGAAGCTGAAAGGTAGATACCACAAAAAAGACGCATCTAGAACTCTTACTATTTTTTTTTTTTTTTTGGCGGACTCCATTCCCGAACTTGTGTTGAGGGGTTAAAAATGCGAAATTGCCCCTTTTAAAGCCAATTGATATAAAATCAAGAGTTGTATAGTTGTATAACATATCCAAAAATCAACCTCCCAAGTCAATTACAAGGAAAGGTATGGGGGTTTTCTTCCTTTTTGATCTTGAAAAAGGGCTGTTCCTTCCTTACCCCCCCCCCCCCCCGAAATTGAGCCAGGAAGTTGAAATTTGGTATGTACATTTAAATGGAACGCTAAATGTGCTTATTAGTAATATCAGGACAATTTTAACCCCTTCTCCAGGGTTCTGAGGAGGTGCAATGAGGTTGAAAAGTCAAAACTCCAAAAGGCACATCTAAGACTTATACTAAATTTAAGACCGAATTTCTGCTTCCTAGTTCAATTTGTAGGGGAGATAGAGGAGGAACAGCCTATTTTCAAGGTCAAAAAAAATTGGGCATTTTTCCCTTTCAGGAAAAAATTGTAGATTATGGATATATAACACTGAAAACATTATGATAGTTTGCATGGTGTACATTTTTCATGGAATATCACTCCATCAGAAACGTGCACCACCTGCTCACCAATTTCTTTTCTCATTTATCCAACTTGAACATTCTAACATAAAGTGCAAAAATCAATTATTACTCTCATAAATTTTTTTACTTCCTTTTCATATCTATTTCATGTATTCAAACTTGAAAACATAAAATCAACCATTACTCTTCTCAATTTTTTTCGCACTTGGCATATCAAACTGCCCCCCTCCCCTAGACATATCCATGCAAACATTTTAACACAAAGTCCAGTAATCATTCATCATCATGTTTAATCGAGTTTTCGATCAAACACTTCAAATCAAAAATTAAAAACATTATTACTGAACTCAGACATTTTAACATAAAGTTCAATAATCAGCTGTATTCATCTTTCATTGTGATTTTTATCAAACTGTCCCGCCCTTAAGGCATATCTGTGTTAACATTTTAACACGAAGTTCAAGATTTTACTCAACTTTGATATTTTACCATAAAGTCCAAAAATCAGCCATACTCATCTCTCATCGTGAGTTTTATCGAATTGTCCTATCTCTAAAACATATCTGTGTTAACATTTTAACATAAAAGTTCACAAGTCACAAACGTTACTTCAAAAACGTTACACTTCAAAATAAGATCCCCAGCCTTAGGACATATCCATGTTAAGAGGGAAAAAATCTCATATCTTTCCTATTAATTGACCCATGAGGCTGGTTTTTGGTAATGTTGTGCAACTTCAGATTCTCTATCAATTGGCTTAGAAAGAAACAATTTTTGCACTTTTGGCCCCTCAGCACCCCCTCCCGCAAATTTGGGTAAAACCGAATATTGACTAGAAATCCTCTTCACTGATGAGTATATAATCCGCTATCAAGCTGAGCCTATTCGATGAATTAGAATGATTTTGGCCAGTATAGAGCATAGTGAATAATTTTAATCTTGAGGGGAGGGTGAGAAAAATAATAAATAAAAATAAACATCTGATATCGTTAAAACTGGTCTTAATGGTTTTCTCAGGACTCCAAAATGGATTTTATTGATACTCTCTCTTCATCCGTTGTAGTTCGAAAGACTATAATAACCTGGGGTTCATTGGTAATGTGACATAAATAGAAAATCAAGACTAATCAAATTTTTGAATTTTTTAAAGTTGTACATGTTTGACCCTTTTGCTTCTACCGCGTGTCGAAAAATCTTAACTTTTTTTTGGAGAATTCAATCAAAATCTCTCAAACAGTTGTGGCGTTTTTTCCATGGCCACCATCGAATCGACAATCGTAAGAGATAAGTACATAGATATTGAGGTATTAGGAGGCTATCTACCTTGAAATCGTATTTCGTATACCAATGCTTACATTGTAAATTACTACAGAACTGTCGAATATTTATGACTTAATTCGATTCACTTGGAGTAATTACATCTTGAGAAGAAGTTTTACTTTCATCTAAATCACATATCGCATTTAAGACGAATTACAGTTCGGTAGAAAAGAGCGGAGTCGGCTCGCGAACCGAACCCCTGTATTTATATTAAAAATTCCCAAACTTATAGACGTTTAATTAAAACATTTCCACGGCACGACGCGGCGGCGTATACTTTATTCGGAGGTCATGCGGAATGAAGTGCGTTGACAGACCACCGCATAAATTCCCGAGCCACCGATTCGAAGCTATTAATTTGCAATCAAACGCTATACTTAAAGCGTTTCGGATTACTTCCATTATAAGCGACCATTCTGAAGGCATCTAAGTTGGAAACTTGTTCTCTATGATTACGCCTTCAACTGTACGTACGTTTCTACGTACGCATGTACTTGTTGCGGGTTTTATTATGGAGCCGGCGTATTGGTCGGATTGTTGATACACGATCTTCTGTCCTGTAATATGTACATCGCATCGTAGACAATGACGAAGACATGGCACACGCGTTTTGTGCGCAGAAATATGTACTTGTAGGTACTTGCTTACCTGCATATACTATGTATACTGGATGTAATCGTATGTGTCATCTTCGTCTTCGGTGATCGGTTTTATATTGTGTAATTTGAAACGTGCTTCGGATGAAATACGCGTGCTCCATTGTAACGTATCATAAAGTATACCTATCTGTATGTGTAAAAAATATCAATGTATTCTTTGTGTATTTGGTATTTGGATGCATCATGTACCATGTATTCACATACGAGTACATAAATACTCCTACAGCTGCCAAGGTTAGACTTAGGTTTCGTAATGGGAAATGAGAAAATCATCATGGCTTTTTTCTTTCTCATTTGTACCCACACAATAGACAGAAAATCTAAAGGCATTTGGCGTAAGTATTGGATCATATAAAAAATGGAGGGAAAAGAACACGCGACAGACTCGTGCTATCTGAGATGCATGAAACTTTCACCGAAACTGCAGTGACGAATTTAAGGAAAAAGGCCCGATCAGCAGAATATTGTTAGACCTCATAAAGAGCTGTTAGCTCCCAGGTGCTTCAAAGAACCACAGATGGCGCAATTCTCCAAATTTGAGAGTTGGATTCCTGATACGGCGATTCCTCGATTGCAAGAGCCTGAATTCCTTTTATCAGATTCATTTAAATTGAAATTGTGATTCCTTTTCGCAGCCCAGATTCAGACTCCTTTCGCGGCTCCTACCACATTGTCTTTGTGGTTTTCATTCCTCTGAGCAAGACCCTGGAGGTAGTTCAAAAATAAATTGCTGTAATGAAAATTATACTTTAAATTTAATTGTAATTTGTAAATCTACACTCGGATCATGTTTTGCCGCTGACTTTTAAAAAATGAACGATTGGGAATCTCCACTATGAATTAATATCAACCAACCTCACCACAATGGGGATTTTATCACAATTTAAAATTATGTATTAGCTATCAGATTTCAGGATTTATGAAGATTTAAAATGAATTTCAGTTCAAATAAATACAAAACAACCATGAACAAAACTCGACACACGATCAAAAATTCAGGGTAGAAGATGTAACCTTTCTTTTTATCATGAAAGAGGGGCCATGGCTGTTGGTGCTGAATAGATGAGCGACCTCGCCTTCTTCTAAAGAAATGAAACAAACTTACTTTTGCTTATATTCGGAAAATCACCCTATAAAAATTTCCAAGACAAAGACAGATTCCAACCAAGGAAAGACAATCGGCTTGCCGGTGTGGTTGTCTTCTTCAACATACGTCGAACAACTGACGAAACACCAAGCAATCGGCCTGTATTTGTAGTCAGTCAAACTCGAGATTCCAAAAGAACCTAAAAAATTGAGTGAAAAAATATAATGATACACTCGTATTCAATTAGTTGGAAATCGCATGCGTAGAGCACTTGCACAACTTATAAAGGCTGAGTGGGGGTGATGTATGCATGTCAATAATTGGGTTGGGTGATACGTAACTGTGCGTCAAGATAAGATTTTTATTGCCTTATCCCAGCCACACCATCTCTGTACATGGCTTGAGATGAGCCAGTCGATGCGATAAAATTCATTCTTACAGTCTCCCCTTCCCCCAACTTTACAAAAGTTTTTGGTCCACCAAAAATTTTCCTATTTACAAATAAAAGATATAAACTTTATTTTGAAGAAACACAAATAGGATCCTACAAAAAATATCACACAAGAAATCACCCACGACAAATAACCAAAAAAGAGACATGTTAGTCATAAAACAATGGTTTACAAAATTTTATCATACTAGTCAAAACTGTAATTCATTGTTCTTCTTTTTCTTTGAACGATGGTTCGCCTTCCGGTTCTTCTTTTCAGGAAGGAGACCCGCAAATGCTGGTTTGTATTTGACTACCATCAACAATCCAGTGTTTGGGTTTGTATACCTTTAGCTTCCAGTTCCCCTGCCATTAATATAGCTCCCGACTTTGTTCTTCTTTTGGCTGGTGACATAATCAACGATTCTGGGTGTGGTTAAATTGGGGATGGCGTACTCAGTATTTGCACAGCCTGTGCTGGAGGTGGCAGCAGCCAGCTTGGGAATGGCAACTGCTCCCAGCACCACTGCTTCTTTAGGTAGCCGGGCAGGTCTAGCAATGGCCATTGACACAGAATGTGTTATTAGTGGTATTTTTAAAGCTAACTGGACAACGACATCCCTCAATGGAGGGTTGGTGACTGGTTTCAGCCAACTAGTTTTCTAGACCCAGGGAGCTGCATTTATTTTGTGCTGAGGTTGTCTGATCATCTCCTTCCCATTCTCTAGTTGGGTGTAATTAATCGGGATTTCCTTCGGGATTTTGTATTTCCCTATGAACAGTGGCGGTGGTTTTTGTTTTTTTAAAGCTATGCCCTTCTCCTCATCAGTATCCTCGCTTGGGTATAAGTCTATGTTCAACAAGTTGTGTGGTGTTTTCGTCGCCATTATTAATGTTTTTCGAAATTTAAAACTAAAACAAACAAAGTTACTTCTGATAAAAGAAATTTAAAAAGTTTATATGTAAAAATAAGTTCAATTGGTTTCGATTTTCTCGGTGAGGAGGAGGAAGAGGGATGTGGTTTTAAATCTTTAGCATGATGCTTTCGTACACAGTTGGCGAAATTCTTTTCTTTTTTTTTTTTGCAGTACAGCCCGTCATATCGTTGGGCCAATCCAGTGGCCTGTCCTTGTGCAATGGAGGATAGCACATGATTTTTCTTCTGGATCAGGGCATCTGGTTGGTGCACCTCTGACCATTGGAGTAAGTTGTAGTGATGACGTTGATATTTGGTGGCTTTTTCAGTGTTGGTTTCGGCAACTGGCACATGATTTGGAGGTACTGGTCCCATTGGTTGTGGTGTTCGTCCACATGCTGTCTTATCAGGATTTTCAAAGTGCGATTTTAACATTCCACAGGGTTACACTGGGGTGAGTAACCCGGTGTTGACTCATATTTAATGCCAAACTCCTCTGTCAACGCTTAAATTACAGTGTTTGTGAATTCGATACCGTTGTCTGTAATTAACCATCAAGGCACCTCAGATTGACAGATAAGCATACTTCTGAAGTGCTCTGCAATCTTTTGACCTGTGGCATTTCTCATTGGGACGTATTCTATCCATTTCATGAATTTGCCCGTGTATATAAAGATGCCCATGCTCACTGTATCCCATAGTTGAATAACACATCGAGTGTAGAACATTACTGCAATTGGTACTAGAGGTATTTTATGTTATTGACAACAGCTACAATCGATGGCATATTGTAGTACATCGCAGAATAATCTAGGACAGCTGTCGCAAATTCGGAAGTACGTTTTTTTAATACCTAGATGACCACTAGTTGGCGGATTATGGCAAGCAGAGTACTCCTGTGTGTGGCGACTCAGTGTCATTTCATTTATTACCTTCTGTTTATGTTCTGATTGAATATCGGGTATGGAGAGTATTATGGCAGAATAATCTTCAATTAGAAATTGGAACGTTCTTTGAGGGTAGGCTACTTCAACTTGACCAGACAGTATGTTTATGGGTCTGTTTTTATGCCAGGAGTTTTGCTTTCACTATATGAACTCTCATCGCTACTGGCCCCACCTCCCTCTCTGAAAACGCATCCTGCGTCTGATAGTGCTTTTTGTATGTAAGATAGATTTCAGAGTCTTGGATTGGTTTTATGTAAGATCATCGTAATGATTGTAGAATTCAAGCGAGATTACTCCGATATGAGATGTGTCTGCGCCCGACGTGTTTTGCATGGTTGGGGAGATCATCGCTCGCTGTTGTTTTGCGATTAGGCTTGTATTTCCCTCCCATCCTTCTTCCAAATCTGCACCTTTAGTGTCATAAGTAACAGTATGACTCTTACTCTGCAGTTAACAAACACAATGTTAAACACAGCTGTACGTTTGTTGTATAGAATTGTATGCATCGTCCTAATTTGAGTTAAGATTCCCTACATTGTCAGCAAGTTCGTTAAATTTTTCTGGGATCGGATGGATGGCTTGCATATTTGGAGCTTTTTGATTACTCACGATGCTCCTATGAAAATAAAGTAACAAGGAAATTAACGTTTAACAGAATGCAAGCCAAAAGTAACGCGGCAGTTGATTGAAGACAACTTAATAGAGTATTATAAATCTAACAATTTTAAATAATAATTTTAAAATAAATGTACCTATTAACAACCCTAATATTCATAAAGCACCAGAAAATAAATTATACTCGATTTTAAAGACTGGGTTGTATAATCCAGGAAAGATATTCAACTGCAGGTGATCAAATCTTAATGCAGATAGAACATCGGGACTGATAGAGAGCACTACATTAGTCGAGTTATGAGAGGAGCCAGAGTTTCTATTAGTCACTGTTAATATACCTGAAAGAACTAACAATTACCTAATCGTCCAGTGGGAGACACTTCATATTTCTGATTTCTAATATTTTGGTTATTAATCCCTAAGAAGCGTTGTACTTTAGTACATAAATCTCCTTCTAAGTCTCTGCGCAGTCTTTCCAACCACGACATTTTGGGCATTGTTGTCTTGAACGCATCCATAGATTTGGAGGAAAGCTCTCGAGTTTGGACAAAAAAAGGCACGAATTAGATCATCGTTGACTCGTGTGTTAGATAAATTAGAACGTATTGATGAAATATCGCCCTTTTAGTTGCAGCAAGCTTCACGATCATGCTAGACAAATACGACAGTTGTAAAGATATTGATCTAGAAACCGGTTTATCCCTGAACTAGTTCATAGTAGCCAATTTTCACGGTCATATTTGTTTTCTGCATCCCAAAAAACAGCTCTGTATCGACTTTCACAAAAATACACTAACGTTATTTGAAATAAAACCGGTTCATCTTGAAACCGGTTCATGACGCCAATTTTCATGATCATGTTTATTGTTTACATCCCAAAAAACAGCACATTTAAGACGCAGTTTTTCATTTTTCATACCCCCTCCCCCCCTTTCGAAGTTAGCTTTGTTACGTTCCTGCATTCGTTTTGACAAAATTTAAAGTAATAACTTGAGGGCCCAATTGAAATGTTATTAGTCGATTAGGGCTGGAAGAAAAATGACCATGTAATTGTTCTTATTTGTACGCAATGTGTACATGTGGTCTTTTGGCAGAGCGAAGCGATGTCACACCAATGATGGTGTCGGTGATATCATTGTTTAATTACTTTTCGTTATTTATTATATCGCACGCTGGCTATATCCGTAGCCTTCTATTTGGGTGGGTTTTCGCGAATAAGTATAAACCCCTGTTTTAATATATTGTAAAAACAGATTTTTTTAGGATTAAGTTGCTGGCATATCGTACAATAGGTTGCGGAAAAGTGTAACATGGTGCGAAGAAAAGCGCGTAACGTGTTCGTGGGTCGTTTAATGTAAACTAGAATTTGTTTAGAAATTTGCATTGTTTATGCCACCTATATCGGCGTGCACATGTAATAAAATGACCACAAAAACGACCAAGGGTGTGCCGGTCGGGTGTTCTTGCTTGCTTCCAAGGAGTGATTCTCTGTAGGGATTTTATTGGACAAGTTTAGTAGCGCGTTTGTGTTGCCCTTGAAGTAGCCGAAAAATATTACGTAGGTCTCCTGGGTTTAATTTAATTAATATACGATATCGAGGTTCGTTTTAACCACCTTATATCAGGGTGTTCCGGTACCTATTTCGCTTGTATCTGCATTTCACCCTCTGTTATGATTTTTCGCCATATTTTCTTTATTGCTATTATTAGGCCTGTGTACATAAATGGACGTATTAGGAAATATTAAGTACTTCCTTATTTCATTTTACATGGTCCATCGTGCCTAACGTTGGGATAATGCCTTGTGGTGTCATTTTTGGCACTTGGGGTTTTGTTTATGGAGGTCTACAGGTATATAGATTGGTACAGGGTAATAAGTATATACTTGGACGTATGTAGTTAATCCACCAACGATATTTATTTGAAAATAGAACTATGATGTGAGGATCTCTACTAGAAAACCGTTAAATATTGTCTCGTTTAGCTTAAATTCTTCTCCTATTTTGATTATTATTTTTTTTTTTGCAACTTCAAGGATGAATAAACATCTTGACCCTTCTCTTCATCAAAGTACACGCTCCAATTGTAACTCTGCTAAACATCAAAGTACTACTTATAAGTATCGATACGAACACCTTTAAATTTACATCGATATCCTTGACATTTCACCGATGGTCACGTCGAGGAGTTCAAAATGACCAATCGACGAATCAAAAACACAGTGGAATTTGCTGTTGTTGAAATTCAACATCAAAAGAAATTCGATACGTGGGGCAGAAATTTTCCACGTAAAGTCATTCTATACTAATGAGAATTTCAAGGTATCTTTTAACTATTCATTTTGTTTTACATCGTTTGTATCAAATAAACGATAGATACCTTTTGTAAAATACTGATCTGGTAGCGTTGCGGAATGCTATCTAATAAGATTGTGCTACTCGATGAATTAACGAGAATTTTCTCATATTTAAAGGTGGACATTGTTAACGTCTTTAGGGTGAAATATTCGTCTAGATTTTTTAAATCGATTATTGAAAAAAATAACAATAATAAAACCTTATTTTTTTTTACTTCGTAATGGGCGAAAAAAAAATCATTCGAGCGATTAGCCCCCGAACGTTAATAAAGTATTGGAGCACAATAAGATATATGTCACGGAATAATACGTAATATACACAGGTTGTTTACGAGGATCCGGCCAGGCCACTACAATCAGGCCACTAAGTTGTCGAAGGTGAATTGAATACCAACATAGCAGGTGCAGCTCGCTCCTTCTAGCTTGTACAAACCACAGATGGGTAA
Source organism: Ferrisia virgata (assembly GCA_900060175.1). Lineage (NCBI taxonomy): Eukaryota > Metazoa > Arthropoda > Insecta > Hemiptera > Pseudococcidae > Ferrisia > Ferrisia virgata. The sequence goes on from FIZR01005992.1 coordinate 9,923, forward strand.
ATCAAAACTTTAACACATCTATGTTAGCGACTGCGATAATAACAATAAATAGAAAAAGATTTCAACGAGCTACGGGTGGCGATGGCGGTTAGTGCCTGGCTACGAACTGGTTTCAATTTCATACGCGTGTTTTACACGCTCGTAGGTGTTATGAAGGTATACCTAGATGCCTACCTACTTACCTATACCTACGTAGATCTTCCAGAATTGTACAGTGTAGTAAGAAATTGGAATGAAAATGTTGAAAAAGTTTATTACACAAAGGTGCATTTTTTTAATCAATTTTTTTTACTTTTTTTCCAATTTTTGAGCAATGTTTTACAAAATTCCCCATTTCTGGTGTGTAATTGATTGACTAAAATGTGTACGTAACTTTTTGATTTTTTTTTATTATTTTTTATTTTGCTACGTATTTCTATGAATGATTGAGACCTTTTTGAGTTTGTGATTGTTGTTTTGGTTGTGTTTAAACTGAAAGTTAACTCAAGAAAAATGATGACCACCGAACTACATTCCTATTAACTGTATTTATTTGCTCGCTGTTACAACTTGAATAAGAATTGCATAATAGAGATAAGGTATAATAACGTGTGCGTAAAAACTACCTAGCATCAGTCAGGGTGACTCACCCTGCATACAGTATACTTATCTTATCTCTACTCTTCATACAAGCTGACACTTTTATATATGGTGGAGTGAAACTAAACAGGTTGTTTCCGTAGTATCAACTTTTTTTTTAACGATGATGAAAGAACAACATTGAACTCAAATTCATATCATGATGAATGAGAGCACTAAATCAAACCATAAAATTTCTTCTTTTTGAGCTGCATGTCTCCAGCCCCATTCGGATGGAGTGGGGGAGGGGGTGTCGTAATTTCGAAGGAAAGTTAAGAGTATAAGGGAATTGATTTAAACCCCTACCCTGGCATGGGTGGGATTCGCATATCACCAGCTCCGAAGGATAAGAGTTTTAAAAATAGGGGACAAATGGGTTGGGCACAAAAGGAATGATTGCCTGCACAAACGAAACCCTAAATATTGATACCGCCTTCTCCCTCAATCTCATATGTATGGGCAGAGCTGGGAGCATGCGGCCTTCAGTTTGTACCAGGTACATGAAATAAGTGTTCAGAGCATCGATCTTACATCTAATGGGCTGCTAATTCAAATGGATGATTTCTAGGCACTGTTTTACACGTCAAAAATAGAAGCTCTATTGCGCATGCGCGAGACTAGCCAATAATCGTAGTGCTGATAATAAAATTTAGCGGGAAATTGATGATAAATGAAACTTATAGAGGATATTTAATTTCAATGTGCAGCTTTTAAGTTATTATTGTTCAATATTGAGTTTTAAACGATAAATAATGGAAGATTGGAAACCAAAGTATCAAATACAAATTCAGCAACGAGATGTAAAACTTGTGTAGATAACGAATAACCTGTCAAATTTAGCAGAATAGTATGCGAGTCATATTCTTAAAATGAAATTTTGAAAACGAGCCAAAAAGATGCAAAGCAACTAATTTCTGAAAATTGTATGAAAACTTGAAAACCTAAATACATCGTCATAATATGAAAACTGATTAAACACCGACCAAAGATTGGCTAATTTCGCGCATGCGCAGTAGAGTTTCCATTTTTAACGTGTAAAACAATGCCTGAAAACGCGACAGTATTTTCTGTAGGATTAGCAGTTCATAAGTTGTGAGGTCGATAGTTCATAGTAACGAAAAAAAAATAAATAAATAAATAAATAAATACAAGGTATCAGACATGCCCAGATATTGCTATCTTGGGTCATTTTTAACCAAACTGAAACCCCTCTCATATTACTACTATCTGCAGATTGTTAGAGATTTCAAGACGAGGCGAAAGCAATGTTTTGGACCTCTCTTTTCCAAAAATTTTTTCTTAATAAGAATTAGTTTGTTTTTGTAAGTCATCTGGAATCTAAGACATGTAAATTTTTCCAGCTTTATTCAGTTTCTAGGCCAGGAAACGACATGCCCCAGATGCCTTGCTCTGGGCATCCCTTATTGCTACAGTTCATAATAGTTTACTTTTTTTAAAGATAAAATTCAGCTAAAAATGATATGAAATACGATAGCCTTACGAAATGTACTAAACCAACCATCATCAATTTTTCTCGTAAAAATTTTCTATCCCACGAAAATTCGAACCCTTCGATTAAATTAAGCAATTCAAGCGATAACTATTCGACACAAAGAAAAATGGTTTTATGACGAAATTTTTCCAACTATTGAAAAAAAAAAACAATATACCTTTGGATGGTTAGTTATTTGTGTGTATGTGTGTGTGTGTGTGTGTGTGTGTATGCGGGATAAAATCTACCATTTTTCACATGTACCTAGTTGAGTGTTGTTTTTGTTGTATTTTTTCCTTAGAAAAGAAATTTTTTAATTCCTTTTCACGTTTCATTCGTTATGTTTTTCTCATAGTTATCATTCTTTTCACGCTCTGTTGTCTCGCGTATTTGTTTTTTTTTCGCTGCTGTGTCTTTCTCTCTGATGTGTATATATTCGTTTTATAATCATTTTCAAAATACTGTAAATTTATAAAAATGATAAGTATGTTCGGTGTCGTTTGGAAATGTTTAATTTAAAAAAAAAAAAAAAAAAATTATGAGTATAAAATTACGTGAGGTATGAATCAAACTATAGCTCTAACGGTATGATTATACTATACAGAATGTGTTGGGTTGTATTTCAACTTGAACCGTGTAAAACGTTCCCAACAAATAGAAATAAAGTAAAACTTGTTGAGAAAGGATAGCCCAGATTAGTAGTACAGCCTGTACCAGTGGAGGAGAAAAAAAAAAGAACACCGTGGTGACGGAGGTAACTACCAATTTTTCCACCTGCAGCTATCCATGATCGTGCTTCCCTTTCGTCTCACGTGTATCTGTAGCTGAACCTATATGTATATGTATATCGTAATTACCAGCAGGCTTTGATTTGTTTGCGATGCACAACGTCATATCAGTTTATAATTATTGCTGCGTAGTATGCATAATACATACGAGTACGTCTAATGTATATTGTATACGTTTGTAAGATTTATATACATTAGAAAATAGACTATTTTACAAGATCCAATAATCATTGCAATTATCCAACAAGAACTGTATTAAAGATACTTACTACTTTGGTACGTTATTATATCTTAGTCTTAGATTGGATATAGGGTGGATGATTGAACTTGGTAATAGTACCATAAGAAGTACGTGTGATTTGAAAATACCCAACATAACCGTACTAGTGCTTCGTGTGTGATACATTTTTTTTTTTTTTTTTTATAACAACTATGGCAATAATTTATTAAAATCACCGAATGTAAATAAATCGTATGTATATCTCTGGTTATATTATGCGTCGCGTCGCGCTTTTAAGATTAGTTGGCGAATGTGCGACAAGTATAACGAAACCACTTATGTTTTTTTTTTTGTTTATGATTCGCAAATCGGAAACGGCTACGAGAAAAAGCTTTTAAAAAATTTACGAATAACAAAAATATTTTTCATCGAGATGTGCTGCTCTACATACATTGCACATTATTTATAATGCTTAATCCGTATGTGATACTTTGCTCGGCGATGGTCTTATGGTACGCTTATACTTATTCCACCCACTAACGTTAATCTTTTCGGAGCAGAAAAAAAAGTAAAAAAAAAAGCATCACGAGGCGATGCTTTTTCAGCTTGTTTTTTTTGTGAGATATTATAACCATGAGAACAAGCTAGGAAAGGTTCAATGGAATTAAAAAATCGAAACTCCCAAAAGGCACGTCTAGAAACCATACTAAATCTGCGTACCAAATTTCAACTTCCTAACTTAATTTGGTGGGGAGTTATACGAGAGGAACAAACACAAAAAAAATGATAGAAAACAACTAAAAAACCATATTTTTGGAGATGTGAGAGGGTACAATGGAGCTGAATAGTCGACACCCACAAAAGGCACAATTAGTGCTCCTACCAAGTCCACATACCAATTTTACAAAACAAACTACGTTTAACTGATAGCTTTAGCTGCATACATTGTTCTTTTTAGAAACGTTTCAACTCATCTGATCACATCGCCGCGCTGCAATCGACACCAATTCGTCAGCCCAACTTGTATGACTAAAAAGTACTTCGAAGGCGTGGTAGATGAGGTTCATTTTGAAGCAGTTTTTTTACTTCATTTTTTTGGTAGCCTTAGTAATGAATTGGAGTTGCGTACTAAGATTCATATCGTAAACCAATAATGGTATTTTTTCGTTTCAAACAAAAAAAAAGCGATTTTTTTTTCTTAATCAGTATTAAGGATTCAATGGGGCTAGAATGTCGAAACCCTCAAAAGGCAAACGTAGGACCAACATTGAATCTACATACCAAATTTACTTCCTGGCTGAATTTGGAGGGAAGTTATACGAGGAACAAACTCAACAAATGTAAAAAACTCAGCAAAAAACCACATTTTTGAAGTTGAGCGGGGGGGATGCAATGGTAATGAAAACTCGAGACCCCAAAAGAGCACAAATTTCAACTTCTTAGCTCATAAAGAAAAATGACCAAAACTAAATTTTTGAGGCTGTGAAGGAATGTAATGGGGCTGAAAAGTCGAGACCCCCAAAAGGCGCGTGTAGAATCCTTACTAAATATACATACCAAATTTCAATTTCCTAACTTATTTTGGATGGGAGTTATACGAAGAACAAACTCAAAAAATAAGAAAAAAATGATCAAAAAACCATATTTTTAGAGCTGTGAAGGGGTGCAATGTACATGTATGTGAAGAAATTTATAATTTTTTTTCATTTATTTTCGTTAATTGTGCGCAATGATTATTTTCTGTTATCATATTTTTGCTATCGTTGTCCTTCGTAAACTTTGGTATTCCATTTTCTCTTTTCTTCTTCTTTTTCGTATTCCTCTCTGTTCCATATATACACCCCCCCCTTCTTTCATTCCGTATGCAGTTGACGAAGTAAATCGTAGATGAGTTGAAAATAGAAAAAATATTCAATACTGATTTTTCGTTAACGGTGGTAACACCTTCCTTTTTTGATTTTGAACTTCTGGAACTCTTCTGAACTTTTATTTCTTTGTGAACTTTTTGTGCTTAAACTGCATATTTACTTTCGTTTTTATATATTTTTTTTATTTTGGCAATGACTTTTAAATAAACTTTTTGGAGTACGTTGTTTAAACTCGTGTGATTTCTCTTTTTTTTCCTATCATTTTCCCTCAATTTGTAACGTCTGTAAAGTCGGCGTCAAAGAACATACCAAATTTCAACTTCCTAGCTTCGTTTAGTGAGGAGATAGGGGAGGGCCCCTTTTTTTAAGATCAAAATGGTGGTAAACCCTCATATCTTCCCTCCTAATTGACCTTGGAAATTGATTTTTAGATTTGTTATACAAATTTATATCCTCTATTGATTGACTTGAAAAGAAACAATTTTTGCGTTTTGCCCCTAAAGCACCGCTTTCTTCAAATTGGGGCATATCTGAATTTTGACTCAAGGTCATTCCCATTTATATATATCTAATCCTTCGCCGAACTGAGCTGATTGGCCGAATTGGAGCAATTTTGGTCAATATCGGGCGGAGTGAATCATTCTGATGTTCGAGAAAAAACGCAAACCAAAAAACCACCATTTTAAGGAGTGGGGGAGGGGGGGAGGTGCAATGAGGCTGAAAAATCTAAATCGCCAAAAAGCATATGTACGTCCCCTAATGAATGTAGGCACCAAATTTCATTTCCTAGGTTATTTTGGTGCGATGTTAGGGGAGGAACAGCCCTTTTTCAAGGTCAAACCTTTATATCTCCCCTCCTCAGTGATCTAGTAAATTGATTTTTATATATGTTACACAACTTAGGATTTTTGCGTTTTTGACCCCTCAGCAGCCCTCTACCAGATTTGTGCATAATTGAATTTTGATCCAAGGTCATCCCCACTCATATATATCTGTTTCGTCGCCAAACTGAACCGATTTACCGAACTGGAGCGATTTTGGTCTGTATCGAGCTGAGTAAGTGATTGCAGTCTTTGGTGAAAAAAATTAAAATAGATAAATATCTCATATGGCCAAAAATGATCGTAATGGTCTTCTAGGACACCGAAACGGATTTTGTTGATATTGCCTCCCTCATTCGCGCTATAATAGACTGATTTTCATTGACGATATGGCATAGAAAATCAGACTAATAAGGTAATGGTACGTACCCGAATTCGAATGCCTCCAATTTTACCACCCTTTGGGTTGAAATGGTGAAAAATTTGATATTAAATAAAACGACGCAACGCGATGCGAGGTAAAACTAGTAAATATAATTTACACGATACGAATGTTGGGTAGTAAACGAAGTAAATTTTGAAACGTATCCAAAATGCCTGCTTTTTTGGCATTTATCGGAAGAACAGTTGTTGAACGTGGTGTGTAGGTACAATTGTTCGACATGGATGCACGTCGTATATGTAACTTAGCCATTTTACCTTGTATAGATACTGTAAACCTGTATATATGTGGAAGATTGCAACTAACTTTTATTCACTTTTATAACCAAGGGTGCTAGTTTAATTGAAACCCGTTCTAAAGGTTTTAAGAATAAAACTTGCTTCACTTTGTACAATTTCGCCAATGTATTCGAATAAATAGCGAACTATAAGCGAGTAACTTACAATCTATTAGGATTTTTTTTTTTTTTTTTTTTTTTTTACTTTACAGTTTTTCTTAATCAACTTTATAAACTTTGTTTGAACGCGTCAAGTTTACTTCTTTTAAGTTGGGGCCGAGTTGTGAAACTTTTTCTTTCTCACTATATATCGTCTTCTACCTCTGGATAATTTTCTTCTTTCGTATATCTATATATATACACGGTGATTCTCTTAATTGGACAAAATATCCCTGTAGCTACTAACTAGGTAAGTATACCAGAGAAATACCTCGCAGATCTATCAGCTGCGTTTGGTGGCTTATTTTTCCATAGCGTAGTTGAAAATGTGTATATTTCAATTATCTGTCTACAGGGTATCTTTACATCTACATAAATAATATTTTGCGTATTAGTAGTTGCTAGTCGAGTAATAATCTATATTCTGTTCGTATAAAATGAATGATCGAGTATCGTCTGGACTGGAATGAGATTTAATTGCTCGTTTTCAATTAGCGGATACGGAAAAAATTTTTTTGAATATGTTGTTTGTTTCACTTTCATCGCGATATTCTACGTGCGAATCTGTGGATAATGTTGTCATTGATCGATACGTGATTACATTAGTGGTGCTGTTTCGTAAATGTAATCCATTATTTGGCCACCTCTAAGATTACAGACTACTCGCTCGTATATGTGTAGATTTTTATCTATTCGCAGATTCGAATTATTTGGAATTTATATGTATTAAAAATTGATTGAACAAGAAGGAGGGATTCTTGAATTAAGAATATTACCCCTATAACTAAACTTGGTTGAGTTGCACGGGTCGCTAGGTATTTATAACTGTCACACGTATAAATCAAATCTTGCAGTGGTGATTTCCTTGTGAATTTTTTGATTGAGAGTTTTACACGATACGAGATCGATATCTCGATGTCGTCAGAGAAGGAAACAAAAACTATAACGATTTGTGGAGTTATTCAAACGTTCAATGAATGCATCGATTTATAATTATAATTTTTCATTTTCTGCCTCGCACTAATCATCTTATCGGTTATTTATAAGCTGGAATAACATGCGTATTTTTTTGTATATAGGTATATATATATATATATACATAGTTCATGTACGTTGTGGTGCCCTGGTTTTTGTAAGTCATAGTGGTGCCCATGTATATGATTTTGTTATAAGGACTACCGTGTGGTGCCCATAGTAAAAAGCGTCTAAGTGGTGCCCTTATATATATATGAAAATGGTCAGTGTGGCGCCCTGCGTTGTTGCCATAATATCTTCAAGTTTAAATTGATAAAATGCAGAAGTTATTTTGTAGAAAATTACAAAATGATTCAAAAA